>BSDF01000021.1:6784131-7029131 GCA_027925045.1 Hypotaenidia okinawae
GAGCACTTCACCCCAGAGAGGGTTCGGTTTTGTTTTGCATTGTGAAGTTAAACAATCATCCTCACAACAACAGGACTTGGCAGCACAGCGACAACGCCCTTCCTATGTGGCTCTTGATGGTGTTTCTCAAGGTTGTGCATTATCATCCTTGCTTTGAAGTGATGGTGGGGAGGGGGCGGGGGGAGGAAAAAATCTCAAAGCACAGATGGGTTAAATGCTTTGCCACAAAGCACACCAAAAGGGAATGGTGGGGTTGGGAAAACTGGAGCTCTGTCTCCCCCTGTACCCACCATTGTTTTGGGAAAACCAAAATACTAACCCAGGCTCTCCATGTCCTTTCCCATTCACTTTCAGCAGAGGAAAATGCTCCAAGTGCCGGGTTTGGCACTGAAGCACCATCACAGACCCTGGGTAGTGGGATCAGGAAGGCTCCACACTGAAAACCCCAGGATTCTTTCAGACGTTCTCAGCCAGAGCAATGGGATGCCCATCCATCCCTTCTGGGGAAGATACCTGCTGGTGTCATCCAGTTCCATGACACGTGAAGAACCGCACACACAGGTTTGGGGTGATGCCCTCCACCCCAGCCACAGAGCAGGCTGAGGTTTTGCAGCCCAGGCTGTTGCCAGGCACTTCTGACTGTACATCATTTCAGCACAGATTATGGGTGTGAAAACTTAGCACCTGCTCATTTCCTCCACGTTTCTGCCACGTCTTAACCCAGCTCCCCGGAAACCGAGCACCGAGCAGCCCTTTGGGCAGCAAAATGCTCCAAACCAGCCTGAGCCCAGGGGCTGCATCCAGATGGGATACAGGGTAGGGTGCTCACACCTCCTTCCTGGAAGCACCTAAGGGATTAATTGCTCCCACTTAATTACAAAGGGTGACCTTTGGGTTGCAGCTGTCCTGTGGTGGAACAGCTCTTCCTCCAGGCTCCTGGTTTAGGATGATAGGGTGATGTGTATCAGAGAGCACCAGCGCATGTCGTGACGGGAAGGTAATTGCGCTTTTGCCTGCTGTCACAGACAGGTTTCTCACTCAGGCTTGCAGATGACCTTCTCCAATCAAACATTAACTCTGCAGCAAACAATCATTAGGGAGCATTTGGAGGCTTTAATAATTAACGCTTTTATTAATCCGTTGACTCTGCTTCAAGCAACAGGTCTCTCCGAAATTAATTCTGTTGCCATTTAGAGGAGAAAGAAATGAACACCGGTTCAAGGCAGAGAAGGAAGAAGGTATTTAGATTCCACTGCACTTTCTAAAGCTGCTGAATCTGCTCCTGGAACTGTAATTATACAACTTATTAACTGAACTGCCAGACATAAGGCTAAGTAATTTCCAAAGCCCAGGCTTTGAGAAATAGTATTACTGGCAGCCACACAATCCAAAACCCAGTCAAGAAAGACCACAAACTTTCAGCAGCCTGAAACTCCATCAGCCACTTATTGGCTGCAAAAACCCCAGGGAGATGAAGGAAGAACCCAGCAAAGCAAATTACCTTCTGTAGAAGAAGGGATCTACGTTTCCAATGAGCCAAGCAATGAGCAGAGGGAGACGTCCATCATCCACCATCCACGCTGTGTAGAGCCTGGCTAGGTGGGAGGAACTTCGACCTGTCAAGATACCTCTTTGGCTTGTGGGACATTGCAGTTGTGTTCCAGGAATTGTAAAAGGCAGGGAAAAGAAGGAAAAAACAGCAGGTACCCCAAAACGCACGCTCACTCAGTTGCCAGAGCTCTTTACAGGCTCCAGCATCACCCAGATCAGACACACAAGCTGGGAAGAGCTCAGCAGTGTTTCGCACCTTCGCTTTCTGTGGTTCCTTGGGTCGCCAGCAGTTTAAGAGCAGGGCAGGGACGTGGCCAGAGCAATGGAAATACAAAGAAATTGCCTAAACTAACAAGGGGAGTTGGTAAGCGCTGGTTAATGGAGCTGCCATCGAATGTGCAACGCTGAAGGAGACAAGGCGGAAGCACTGACAAATTCCTCCTGTTTAATCCATCTCCCTCCTACGCCTCTCTCTACATCATTTTCAGTGAGGCAAGAAGCTGCCTTGACATTTTTCAGTTAAATCCTCCCCCTTTTTCCCCACAAGTCCTGGTGACGGGGCTGGGAGCAGATCCCACTCTTGCCTGGGGCTTTGCAGAGCTCCATTCCCATGTGAGCAGCCTGGTGCACGTGGGATAATTGAACAGGCTCCCTCAGCAGTGAATAAACTCTCGCCTTTGTGTTTGAAGACTTGAGGAGCATTTTGACTTTCTAACTATCGCTGCCGTTTAGAAACACAGCACGAGAACCCGGCTGTTAATGCACTGCTTCGTGCTGTAATACGGGGTCAAACTCATGGTTTCAATTCCTCCAGCTTCTACCCCGTCAAGGCCTAAGTGGGGGCCCTGCTGTTCTCCCTCACATTACCGCCTTTCCCTCCTGTTTGCTTTAGCTATGGCAAATCAGAAACAAACTACCAGGAGAAGGGCCGGAAGGCATCAGACTCTTTTTTAAAAAATTTAAAAATGCATATTCTTAAGTTTTCCTTTTATTGTTACTTAAGCTTTGCAGCTGTGGGCAAGATAAGACACAGAAGGAAGCCAAATATTTTACAAACTATCTGCTGGAGCAATTCCTACCTGTAAACTGTTACCTGCAGCCTGCACGTGCCTGAGCCCAGTGATGTCCTCCTCAGAGAGGCTGAACGCTTTACTAACGCCCTAAGCATTTAAAGCAGCCATAAAAACAGATGCAAGCTTTAAAACAGTTCCCTGAGAAGCCAAGAAACAGAAATCCCTGTTGTCAGCCGTGCCGCTTTGTTTTAAGGAGTACAACTGGGTTTGGTTTAAATAGGCCTTAACGCAAAGTTCTTGCGCCAATTCACTAAGCAGGGGGGATCTGTGGCTGTGGGGAGCCTGATTAATGACAAAGCCTAACGAAGCTCGAAGCTCGGCCTCTTGACAGAGCTCTTCCTGCAGCAGCTAACCTCAGAATCATAGAACACAGATTTGGGAGGGACCAGTAAGGACCACTGAGTCCAGTTCCTGGCCCCACACAGCCCAGCCCAGTCAGAGCTGGCACTGAGCACATCATCCAGACGCTTCTTGCCCTCAGCCCAGCTCGGGGCTGGGACCCCTTCCCTGGGGAGCCTGTGCCAGTGCCCGACCCCCCTCTCAGTACAGAACCTCTTCCTAACATAAAATAATACAAAAGATTACAAATGCATTACTTATGGCTTTGGGATTACAAGTATTGTATTTGGGATTACGAGTATTGTCGTACTACGAATTGTTTTGGGAAATAAATATGAAAAATTTTGACTTTTGAAACCGAATTGAGATTATTTAACAAACATCCACTTTGTTCCCCTTTCCTCTACCAAACCACCCGCTGCCTCGGAGGCCGTACAAGCCGGCACACCCTGAGCACTCGCCATTTGCTGCCCATTTTAACTGTGATTAATAAACTGATTTTAAAGCTGACACCCAGCCAGATGGAAACACTTATATTTCCATATGAAGACCAGGTAAAAGGGAATAGGAAATATACTTTCAAATTTCTGAATCAGAGCCAGAAAATTAAGAGTTATCAGGCTTTATCCATCTGCACCTGTAAGGCACAGTGCCTGCCACAGAGTTAAAATATATGGCAAAAAGATTGCTCATAAGGTATGGAATGCTGCTGTAACGCAGCGACAAAAAGCAGGTGAATGATACTCAACCAAATTTAGCAACTTCAAACAGGCACCTGGGGAAAAACCAGGTCCTTGTGAAACACTGAAGGGTTTTTGTTGGTGCCAGCTGGCGGGAAGAGCCTTAAGGTCTCTCTTCGCTGTGAGCAGGTTCAGGATGTCGTGCTAATGCCATGTAAAATGCCATCAGGAAAGGGCAGGGCCATTTTTATACTCTGCCCTCACAGTGATATACTGACTCCTTGGAGCTGCAGACATGAATCTTCAGACGCAGCAGCAATTGAAGCCTGAATTGTCATGTCTTGGTCAAGTTGCTGGCTCTGCTGAGGGCTTGAACCTGCTGGAATTCACCCAAAAGGAGGGTTGCAAAGATCTCAGCTTCTGCCTGAGCACGGGCACAGGCACCGGGTTCCTCTGCTGAGCCAGCTCGCACCTTGAGGTGATGGAGGAATAGGAGAACACAGCACGCAGCATCTTGCTTAGCTGGGCTGTAAAATGGAAATGCTGGTCTGATGGATGGATGGATTTCTCCCTTTTCTTCTGCAAGTCCACTCAAGCTGGGAGCACTCGGGGCAGAAAGCCCTGTCATCAGCTGTACACATCCAACACGAGGCAGGAATGCTCTTGAGCTGGTTCCAGACTTGTAAGCACTACTGACAGATTGCTAACACATGTAATGAAAAATGAGCTAAAAATAACTAAATGGAAGGGGGAAGGGGAATGAGGAATATCCTTCTTTCAGGTAACTGAATGTTGTTTCCCAGTCCTTCTGAGGGACTTTTCCCAGCTGCTGTGGCAGGGATACTCAGGATTTGGTCTCCTTCACGCAGGGTTCCTCCAGGCATCCCAGGGCCTCTCACAGATCTTCTGGAGAGAACACCAAGACTTTTCCTTTCAGGAAATTCTTACTTTCAAGAGAACTCTGAGACACATTCTGATGTTTGCATTGAAAGCATCTAATTTCAGATCCAAATTTAACCAGGATTTAGGGATATCTGGATATTTCTTGAAGCTAATCACCAAAGACTACTTCGCTTCTAATCCTTTCTCCCCATCAAAACTGTCCAATACTTTTAAAACTTCAGTCTCTAGGGATGGTGTATGATTCAGTTTCTTTACTGATGTGGCATCCTGCTGCCCTTTGGAAGAGCCCCAGGGGCTTTGCAGGCAAAAACGCTTTCCCAGGGGTAGCAGATGGGAAAGCTTTGGTTTGATTTCTGTTACACAGGACTAAAAGCAAATGAAGGCTAAGTCTTCCCATGATAAAATTTGCTTGCAATGGTTCTAGAATTCAGAGAGATATCTAAGGTTTAAAAATAAAGAAGCAGCCCTGAGCCTATTTAAATAAAGAAATTACAGATAAACAGATGGGTTAAAGTGACAATGCACCTGAGGGAGGTTGCAATAAATAAATAAATAAACAGACTTGCCTAAAAAGATCATCAAGAGACCAAATTGTTTAGTCAAGGTTAATGAAAGTTAGGATACAGTGGCAAGCACTATGAGGAAACAGATGAAACAGTTCAGATTAAGTGAGCAATTACAGAGATAAAGACTATAAAACGCTGGTTATTTCAATCTTGTAAGATTCCCTTGGTTTTAGCACCATCCTAAATTGTCTTTAAAATGCTTGTCATGCATTTTGCATAAGGAATGTTTCAATCAGACTTGGAACGGGCCGAGAGAGAAGGATAAGGAAAACCCACCTGAAGGTGACATCAGGACCAGCATTACAGCTCTGGGTGCTGGGAAAGGAAATGGTTAAGGTGATGCTTTGGGTCTGAGTGAGAAAGGGCTGCGTTCCCCCAGCAATAAAGTTACTACTGCTGGAGCATTTCCAGAAGCACAGAGAGAGCAGGCTTCACTTCCCCTAACTGCCACTATTATTTTATTATCACCAGACCATTATCGGTCATACCAGCTAAATTTTGATGGGAAATAATTTCTTGTTAATTATGTAAGACATAGAGTTTAAAAGATTTTCATTGCAAGGAGTAAAAGCCAGTGTTTTCTGAGCCTGACAACATGCTCTAGAACAGCATAATTACCACTCAGAGAGATTATAGGTAAATGAGCCACTTCCATCAGGACCCGAACCAAGCAGATCCCTGCCCTTTTCCTGCCTGTTCCCCTTTATTAGAAGCGCTTTAGTCAAACACTCACATATTATTTTAGCCCATCGCAGAAGCTGATTCAATTAAGATACTGTGGCATCTCAGATTTCATTTTTATAATCTATTATGTATTAACTTGCTGAAGGTCTAGTTCTGACCTTGCCTTCCACAGCGCACACGTGAAAGCATCCGGTAGCAAAGAAACACATCCCCCAAACACAGGTTTAATAACTGTTGAGCTTACTGCTAAAAAATAGCCATGTTGCATATGGATGTCATCAACAACACAGTATTTGGAGCAACCAGCTCCTCGACACAGTAAAGGCAGGATCAGGAAATGCCAAAACATTTCATTTGGGCTAAAAAAGGTGCCTTGGAGCCAGTTACTCCCGGGTGCAGACCCAGAGTGCTTAAAGTAAAGCTGGAGTAAGCGAATGACTTTGAAATCTGGTGTGATGATGAAGAAAGGAAAGAGGAAAAAACCAAACCTCAAGTTCCTTCTGCTTAATGGCTTCAGAGGAACCAGGTACCTGCTCTCCCGTGCTGAAGCTGGGGGCTCCGGCTTCATTTCCAGCTGGCCATGGAGGACACTCCCATCCCAGCAGCAACACTTCTACTTTCAGGAAGTTATTTGATGACCAGAGGCAGAGTTCAATACAGGTGTTTAACCCTTCCCTTCCCCATCACCATGGAATATGCTGAGAAAGGGGAACCAGTTCATCTCAGCACAGTTAGAGATTCCAGGAATAAAGGAGCTTTTTGTTAAATATTAAAGATAAAATTACAGGCTGCTTTTCGCTCTACTTAAAATTTTAGTGAGGATAAACCCCGAAGCGCTCAAAGCCATTACACAGCACTCTTTTCTGTCCATTACCCTTTCTTCCCAGACTTCTGCTGGCTGGATGAAGTTCTGGATACTTCAGCTTGGCTTTGGCAGACCTCTCTAGGGTTATTGGTTCTGCAGTAATATTTCAAAACTGTAGAAAACCCAAAATATCCTAAGTGACCCCTCCACAGTCTTACATTCCTAAATTCCCCCATATATTAATCTTGCGAGTACAATTTATGATGAGTCATTAGAATATTTTCCATTTCTGACATTTAAATATTTAAAGATCCAGAGGCTGGCTGGTTAAGACTTGAGTGCTTAAATTACCTCCCTCCACTTATAAATCCCTTTGCCTTTTCTAAAGGAAGAGTTTCATCTGAACTGAGGAGGGTACCAGAGGAAGCAAGTTCTGCCCCACTTGATCTCTTAAAGTTGCAAGCTTATCTCTAAGGTATTTTGATTAGGAAGCCAGCTATATGTGTGTCAGACTGAGAAGGAGAATTTAAAGAGACCATGTCCTCAGGGAGCCAGGAGGTTCTGGCAGCGCTCGCTGCAGAGTCGCAGGATAATTGAGGTTGGAACTTTTCAGTACCTGAAAAATTTTACCTGGAGGCCTAATGCAGGTGGGGAAGGCTCAGGGCAGAAGCCAAAGCAGAGATGTAAAAGCTCATTTGCTCTAAATACAACTGTAAGGAATCCCAATTAGAAAAAAACCAAAACATACTAACAGCAACTGTGGCTGCTAAGAGAATGAAGCAGATATACTGAGAGCCAGGGCCAAGCTGTGCTTGCTCAAACAATGCTCAAACCTCCAAATCACCCATCCCAGCTTTGCTTTTGCAGTAAAGAGAATGGCTGGGAAGGAAGAAAGGGTAAGCTTACAGACCTGCTTTTGCAATTCTCAAGAAATTCACTTTTTTTTTTGCTTGTTTTCCCAGCCCACAGACAGGGTAACTTGTTAAGTTTATACATTGAAAAAAAAATAAAAATCTGTTCTTCCTTCTGCTTCACAGAAGCCAAATTGTGTTGCAAGAGAAGACTTACCTGGAACAATAGAATGCTCTCTAAACAGACTGTATTTTTTATAAAACAGGTCAGTTAAAAAGGAAAAAAAAATTATATTTTCTTTTTATCTGCAAGAAAATGTTTATTCTTTGTAAACCCCACAGAAAAAAAAGAATGCAGCCAAGACCAAGTATCAAACGAAAATCGTGCCAAGTTTGGCAGCAAAATGGGGGGAACCTCAACACAAAAACTCAAGTGACAATATTTCATGTTTTGCACAAAGATGAGAAACCTCTGACAGTTCTGAGTTAACACTTTTATGGCGACAGTTACACAAGATGATTCAAAAATGCAAATGACAGCAACATGCACACCTGGCTAAAGCTAGAAGTTTTCTCCCAAAAGAATATCTGTGATTAAAATGATGAAATTGTAATATTTCTATTGACTTGCATGTTCTATTTCATTGGTTTTTTTTTTTTTAAATGAGGCACATGTGCCAATTCACATGGAGTTTTTTTGTTTAAAAATGGATTTTCTTTGAAGAACTTTGTCCTTCCAGAGTCCACTGCATGTTCACGCAATAATAAGTGTTGGGTTTGTTATTCTGCTAGTTTCCAATACAATTCTGCTTCCCACCCCTCTGGTCCCCAACCCTCAGAAAACCTGAAACACTTCAGAAGTTGCCAGTGCAAACACTCAATGTAAAACATACATTTTAACTTAAACCTTTGTGCAATTGATGAGTTTTCTTTAAAACTCTTTAAAAAAAACGCCTTGGCACAACAGCTGAAAAAAAAAATACTCAGCTCATTTTTAAATTGTCAAACACAAGGTGACATAAAGGGGAAAAATCACAGTTGAATGAAATAAAAAAACCCCAGAACTGCAGCTTTTATTAGCCAGCTTTACAGTCTCTTGTATACAGTACATTGCACAGTTCCGCCTTCACAATAACGCTTCCTGTGGTAATATTGTGCCTTCCACGATGCAGTATAATCAAGGCAAGTTACAGAACACTGCTGAGTTTATATCAAAATAAACAGAAGATGTAACCTTGGTTTATAATGAACATCCAAATTACCATGTACAATTTGCAGTAGACTCTGTAATGAGCTTGATATATAAGCTAGATGACAGTGAAGGGGGAAAAAATAGTTTAAACTATCAAGTTTCCTCTTGAAATGTCTTTTCCCAAGGCACTGTGAACAAGACTGTTAGCAATTCTCAATGACTAAAAACACCAATGGGAATATAAATATTTCACACAACAACCACCGTCACATCATCATCTATTCTCTTAGTCTTTCCCTTAAACAACGCCCCTGAAATTTGTTTGGTCCTTTGAGGGGTAATCAAATTATCTTCTGCAACATCACATATTTGTATTCAATACATCTATAAATCAAAGCTTTGTTGGATTATTTAACCCTTTCACTGTAAGAACTAAAGGTTTTTCCTCACTATTTCTGAATGAGTCTGAAAATGTAACTTGATGATAAAAAAAAAAAGTGAGAAGAAAGGGTTCAAAATCAAGCAAAGCCCTGTATTTTTCAAGAGGAAACCATGCAAGAGTACATAAAAAGGCAAAATTGGCTACTTGAAAACCAAGAATTGTTTTTAATGCATTGGCCAAGGAAAAAAAATTGCAAAGTTCTGTGAGGTTTTCTAAAAATTTACAAGGAAAACTGATGGGCAGTTCTAGTCAATCCAGATGCTCTTTTATCCTGTTTTTAAATGACAACAAATACAGTCTCACACAATACAATTTCATCTTGACTGCAAGAGACACTCCTGTGTGATGCCTTCAGCATGACAAAATTACTGGGCAAAAAGGAAATTGGCATTCATTTCTTCAAGGGTTGATAAACAGAGGCATTGGGATCAAGTCCAGAAGGGCTGGTCTCCACAAATTTGGAAGAATAATGTGGGGAAACAGGACTCAGAGTGCTGGTGGCTGCAGTGTATGTTATGCTGGGCATTACTGCCATAACTTCTGCAATCTTCTGTTTTAGGTCCTTGATTTCCTGATCTTTTTGAATGATTTGCCCTGAAAACAGCAAATAACAATCACTTAGAAGCAGCAGCGTGTTTCCACCCTCCACCAATTGTCCAAAAGGAATCACAGAATTGTAGGGGTTGGAAGGGACCTCAAGAGATCATCGGGTCCAACCCCCATCACTGGGTCCAAGAGCTGCTGAAGCAAGACACCCAGAAGACAAACAGCACTCCACCACAACATCAGTACTCCACTATGTGTTGAGGAACAGCGTGTAATTCCCTCTAGTTACCACATAACACACCTGGACAGCGTGCTTCCCTGAGGTCAGGCACTGTTCAGATTCACAGTAGTGAGATGGTTTCTACTTCTCAGCTTTCCTCTGCCTATTTCCATTCACCTCACAGGAGTACCAGCATTTTGCTCATTAAACAAGTTACTTTATTTTCAAGGCTGTCCCACTCCCACCACTTCTCCTACCCCCCTTTGTGCACGCTCCCAACTACAGGAACACCAAGGAACATTGCACTCTAAGCAAATTTTCCTGCGACCAAGCAAACTTCTGCCAGTAAATTTCTTTAAGAGAGGCTAAACCGAAGGGGATTTAGTTTTGCTTCCTGGAGAGGGTTTAACACCGGCCTCAAGCTCCCTCTGGTGGCTGCAGCTCCGGCCCAACACGGGCACCAGGACGCGGAGATGAAAATACGTTGGGTTCTCTCCCTCCCAGATTTATGGTGTATTTACTTCAGCAGTATCAAAATAGTATTTAAGGTTCAAGGACAGGGGCTTAATAAGGGGAAATTTTTTTATCATAGAATCCTACAATCTCCTGAGCTGGAAGGGACCCGTAGGGACCATCAGTCCAGCTCCTGGCCCCACACAGCCCAGCCCAGTCAGAGCTGGCACTGAGTCCAGATGCTTCTTGCTCTCAGCCCAGCTCGGGGCTGGGACCCCTTCCCTGGGGAGCCTGTGCCAGTGCCCGACCCTCTCTCAGTACAGAACCTCTTCCTGACACCCAGCCTGACCCTCCCCTGGGAGCTTCACGCTGTTCCCTCGGGTTCTGTCCCTGGTCCCCAAAGGGAGGAGAGAGATCGGTGCTGCCCCTTCACTCCCCTCATCAGGAAGCCACAGACCCCATGAGGTCTCCCCTCAGCCTCCTCTTCTCCAGGCTGAACAGCCCCAGGGACTTCAGCCTCTCCTCATAAGCCTTCCCCTCCAGACCCTTCTCCATCCTTGTTGTCCTCCTATCTTCTAGCTCTATAAAAAGGAGTTATCCAGCTTTAATTGTTAATTGTTTAATTGCTTTTAAAAGTGCAGAAAATCATCACAAATTAACTTAAACACATATCTTTATGTTTATTGTCTTCAGTTTGATAGCTTGGGGATGAGCTGATGGGCTGGCTCACACTCCCAAAGCTGTAAGAGCCAAAAGCCCACTGAAAAGCTGAAATACAGCACGGGGACTGCAGCCCATGCCTAAATAAAAAGGTAGGACACTCCCCCTGCCCTGTCTTCACTACTCCAGTCAGTCCTGGGTGTTGAACTACACTATGCCACCTTACCTTGGGCAATCTCAAGCTGCCGTTTTGCGTCTCCTAATGCAGAGAATAGATCCAGCTTGATTCTTGTCTCTGCGCTCAGGCTGTTCTCTAAGTGCTGTGTTTTATCCTGCATGGCTGAAAGTGCTGACATTAACACCTCCGTATCCTTCTCGTTTTCCTTGTACTTCCGCAGTTCCTGTAGGAGTAGTTAGGACAAACGTTATTCTCATTGACTTTACACATGAGATACACTGAGAAGTCTTTCTCTTCCCCACAGCACACCACTGGGCTTGATATTAATACTGTAAAATTAAAATGATGGTTAATTAAGGACACTGTAATATTACCTCAAGTAATTATACACAACCATCAAACAAGAGATTAGAGCCATATTGTACGATGCGTAATGACAGTGCGGTGAGCAAGTACCATTTGCTCTGCTCTGCAGCCTTCTATCATCTGTATCATGACCCTCCACCCAGAAATCCTCCTCATCACTTCCAAGTGCCAGTGAAGCACCCGCACGGTGCTCTCAGCCAAGCTGTGCAAGATGAAAACACTTCCCACAAGCAAAGCGGCTAAACTGGGGACCCATCTCTCGCTAGACAGTTTTAAGTGATACTAAAGAAGGATTTAAAGCTATTTCTGTTGGCTGATGAGAGGGATTTTTATCTCAGAATACTTCCCACACTGAACTTAACTGTGCTACAAACCCAGAAATTCAGGAAAGAGGGAAGAAGGGAGCAAGTATTCTGCCTAAGAGAGACAAACACCTTGCAGCTGGGAAGCGTATGGTAAAGAAATACTACACACACACACACAAGTTACACACTTTTAAATGAAGAAATAATAATTCAAGGAAGGAAATAATAATGTCTGGAGCAAAAAGGTTTTCTAACAGTTTGAAGATGGCAATAAAATTTAAAAGCTTGATTATAGTTGGTTTTAATTATTTGAAACCATGCTCATATTCTCCACGGATAAACTGCACTTGTTTTCAAGTGTTTGGTAAAACCAGGCACAATATGGCTGCATATGTTATTTGGAAATAAGCTCACAATAACACCAGGTGGATTTTAAACAGTGTCCAAAAAAACCCCACAAGACATTAAAAATACTTTTCATGCAAACTGTCAGTTGACAGTCCAAGTACGTCTTTAAGAACAGACATTTTAAATGAAGAAGGTCAACTTCAACTCACACATCTGAGCCCAAACTCTAACATGCCAGACAATGTGTCTGCTACAAGTCTACCACAAAGCCCTTTCAATATTCCAGTGCTTTCACTAAAAAAAAATGTATGTCTGGCCTGCGTTAAGGACTGCATTAAGTAAGCAACCTTACTCACTAGCAGTGAAATTTATGATACAGACCAGCAACAAGCTCCTCACATCAGCCAAAAACTGTTGTTGGAGGCATTATATTCTCAGTCTACTCAAACTATTGGTGGAGGGGGAAAAAACCCCAAAGTGAAAATTTAAATAACCAAGGGGTGTGGAGCTGAGACTATTAACCTTTCTCCTGCCCAGGTTCTTACAAAGCCTGGTGTAAGACAGGCATGTGAAGAGTGTAATTCTTCAAAGTGTTGATTGCCTCTTCTGTAGATCCACCAAGTTCAGAGGGCTGACAGGACGCATTGTGATGCTGATCTAAGCTCCCAGTGCTTTGTCATTACCTGAACTTTTATTTCTAGTTCTCTTATCTGATCTTCTTTCAGCTTTATGTCAATTGTTAGCTTCTTGCACTCTGTCTCCAGCTCCCGGATACGATTTCGTAAAGTTTCAGTACATTCTCCTCTGCAGAAAAAAAAAACATTAGAAGAAGATGAAGCAAGTACAAGTCTGTCATCCCTGAACTGTTTAAAACATGAAAACTAATATAGATGTTGAAGGATAAAAAGAGGAAACTAACTTTGTTCTTTTCAGCAAGAGAACTTCCTTTATGGCAACAATGCCAAAAAGCTGTGAAGAGTTATTCAATGTTATGCCTCAAGTAGTAGGAAATTGGGAATATTTGTGACATATGGAGAACAGAAAAGCAGAAATAATTCTTTTTAGACATTTGGAGCACTGCAGATTAAAGTCATCCATGCTTGTGCCATGCTTTCATCTTGATAAACTTTCCATCTACACACCTATGTTACTACTGGAACACCACAGTGCTGAGCACCAGCAGTCACTGGCTAGAGCAGAGTATTTGGAAGATGTGAGATCAAGACAGAATCTTGGCCAATGTCACTGCACAAACCCTCGAGTCACTGTCCCTACGTGAAAGGTGATGTTCCTTTTTCTAAAAGCAGACTGAGCCATGCAGGGTACATTGCCTCTCTGTTAGCACAATGAGGTAGAGCAAATAATTAAAAGCATATTCAGCCTTCACAGCCTGCAGATGCAGGGCATACAAGCACTGAGACTTGGCTTCACAGAATGGTATTTCCCAGTCCTCCCGTTACCTTAACACAAATGAACCTCTTCACACAGAGTCTGGTTTTGGGGATTTTTTTTTGTTTGTTTTTTAAAAAAATAAAATACAGACTAAACCTTTACAAACAGAAAAACACTTCCCCAAATCCTCCCAAGACACATTTCAGTAGCAACAGCTATTTTCTGGAGGTGAGCTTACTTCTGGGATAGCACAAAGTACCTTGTAGCAGCAGCAAATGCGACTGCACGTGCAGCAGTTGCTTCTTCCAATTTCTTTCTTTTCTTTTCTTCCATTAATTGTTTTTCTACGAAGGCTCGTGCCTCCTGCTCTGCCTTTAGTTTCTTCTCCAACTGGCTGATCATCTGTTTGTCTTTTTGTTTCATTTGTACAGCATTGTGTAATCTGGAAGGTAACAGGTATGGCATTTAATGGAGGATTTTATTTACTAAAAATATATTGCTGTCAACAGTGCCAAATGAGCCTCGCCGGATTTGCAGACAAGTGCCTCCAATTTTGTAGCATCTTAACATACCACTTCCCCTTTGCTGGCCTTAGGCATAACTTACACAGCCGTGTGGAAACACATACTTGTTCTGCAGCAGTTCGTTTTCTTGCCGGAGCTGTCCGATTTCAGACCGAATTCCCCGCTCTGTGTTAGTCAGAGAGCTGATCTGACTGCGTAGCTCCTGCTCAGTCTGCCTGCTTGCTTGCAGGTCAGCCTTTAACTTTTTAATATCTTGTTCCAACCTAAGAAAGAGAATTTAAAAATACATTTTCAACTTTATTTCCCAGTTACCCAAAGGTTCAAGCACATTATATAAAAATAAGCAGAGTAAACATCATACCATCTGCCAACCCCTCCAAGCCCTTGATTCCTAAAATAATACTCACAGAAATGATGTCTGTCCTTGCTAAATAACAATAAGGTCTTACATAATTTTACATCTAAAGCTTTATGTGTAGCTATACACACTTCATAACCTCCCACAGGAATTTTGTTTTCCTCCAGAGTTGTACAAATCCTGTGGAATTATATTTTTCCTCTTCAAGCAGAAGTGAAATGGATCCATCTGAGAAGTTGTAACCAAGGAGAGGTGGATGTATGAACAGATTTTACTTTTCTCAGCAAATTACGGATTTCATTTGTTAGTTTTAGCTGAGCTATGGAGCATACTGCTGAATTCTCACCTAAACATGTTGGGTTTTTTTTTCCCCCTCTTGGAAGTACACATGGAGCAAGCTGAATAGAGGACGTGCTAAGTCATCCACAGTTCAGGAGTCAGTATATTTAGTTTTAATTGCTCCTGAACAGAGACCATCTGCCATACACTTAATTGTAGCTTTAGAAAGTTCTTGAAGACTAGCTTATCAATTAAAATATTCTCAACCAAAACTGGTTAAATGAGCCACAAATTACTGATGAGAAACCCCTCTAGCTCGCCCTTATTTTTTCCTCACATTTTCAAAATAAGATTATTGATTCTTAGAATAAAAACACATCACAGGTGAATAATAGCCTATTTTTTTTGAGCACTGTTACATACTGAAAGCAAATATGCCTCTCAGTCATTCATACACCATTTGCTCCATCAGTTATTGATGTAAAAGTTTTTAAACATTGCTAAAGAAGATAAAGATGTTTCTATTTCCTAAAGTTTCATTCTGAGCTAGTGCTAGGAGAACTTAAGACTTGGGGAAAACAGCCACAGAAGGCAAAGTGAGCTGCCCTTACTGACACACACTAGCTGATGAACAGTTACAGCTTAGTGTCCTCATAATGAAAACGCTTGACTCTTTTGGGCTTCAGGGCAGGAAAATCCCAACCTAAAAAGGTTAGAGAGAGATGTAACAAAACATCCTGAGTGAAGCAATCAATAGGTTAAATGTGGAATCATCAAACTTATGGAAATTCAGAAAGTATGTCTGTAATAGGCTAAAACTGCACCAAAGAGGTCTGCTGGGTAAATCAACAGGAAAATCAACTGTTCCTGAGGGCACGTAGCAATAGGATGAGGGGTGACAGTTTTAAACTCGAAAAGTGGAGATTTAGGCTCAATATGAGGAAAAAAATTCTTTGCTGAGGATGGCAAATCACTGGCACAGGTTGCCCAGAGAGGTGGTGAAGGCCCCATCCCTGGAAACATTCAAGGTCAGGCTTGATGGGGCTCTGAGCAACCTGATCTAGTGAAGATGTCCCTGTCACAGCAGGGGGTTGGACTATGGGCTCTAAAGGTCCCTTCCAACCTTACACATCCTATGATTCTATGAAAAACCAGCCTACAAGGGAGCATGGGCTATAATACACTTGTACAACTCAAATGTGCAGAACCAACTTCCTACAACCATACTAAGACACCCTTCTAGTTATATTTTAGCTTCTCTCCGAGCAAGATGAATTCCTTTTAATGTAGTATAAGCTGTGGTCAAATGTACCTTTAAAAAGAAAAAAACCGCCCAAAAATACTTAGTATGCAAAGACTAATAGCCCAAAGCAAACAGACATTTTCTATCCAAGACCACGAACAGTCTTTTCACAGAAACTTATGCACTGTAGCAGAAGGAAAAGAATTTGCAAACCTCACCAAATATTCATCCAACCATGTAACCATAGCACACAAACCAAAAATGGAAAAGCCAACAGCAGACATCATTAGCTCTGTATTTTCATCATGTTCAATGTGTTAAGTGAAGAGCTGGACAACCCTTGGGTGATGATATAACAACTCAATTTAATCTTCTAATAAGCAGCGACCAAGTGTTTTAAAAAGAGGACACTTACTAACTGCAGAGAGTAAGATGCCATAGGAAGCATTAACAGACCGTTGTCTGCCAACAGCTGATTGGATTTAATACAAGGTTTTCATAAATGGGTGAAAAAATGCTTGGTAGAACAACATAAAGGAACACAAATAAATCACACACACTTTACACTGATAAGCATCCATATCTCTACAATAAAGTGATAACTGTAGAAATAAGACAGCCCTAAATAGTCTTTTTGCTACAATGGAAACTATGTCAAACTTGTTAAAATTAAGATATGCCAAGGTTTATTTTGGGGATTTAGTATTCCAGGAAAAGAAGCACCAATAAAGCTCAAATAAATCAGAGGTGCTGGCACAGGTCAAGTTGAATTTGTATTTTTTGGCAGCAGAGAAGTGACATTAGTTCACAGTTCTTAAGCCATCTGTCTCATGGCATTCCTGCTGGTTTTGATGAGGACTCTGTACCTGCAGTGCTCACAGGGCTGGTCCAGACTGGGCTGTACAGAAAGGTGAAGCCTGTGTGATCTGTGGGGGGCACACAAACGTGACCAGAAAGCATGCTGGCTTTCCAAACCAGGAGGAATGTGAAGCTGCAAGCCACAGCCATCCTTTATAAGACGTATCCCACCAGAACTGTGTATGTTAAATTGGTGAGACCCAGGATTGGGAAGTGCTATACACTCCTGATACATCACTCAAATCCTGCCTGACCATGGAGCCAAAGCCTCACTGATGTCTTTCCTGCCTTAACCTCTCAAGCATGCTCCAAGCATCACTCATCCTTTTACTCTGAAGGACCACATGGGACTTCGTGTGCGTTCTAAAGGGAAATGAGACCACCCTGCTGTTTGTCATGACTTTCACTGTAAATCACAAAGCAGCCAGGATTAAATTCAAGAAAAACTGATTAACCTCTCGGTGGCTCTGTTATTTATTCAAAACCAGGAGCCACACCACTACAACACACCCAGGCAGGGAAGAATATTACCGCCTGTGAGCAGCCAGCACTGTTCACCTGCAGCCCTTCATTCACTAGATGCTGCAAAGAGGAGTTTCTGTTCTTGCAGAAACTACTGGCAGGTTTAAAGTGGGACCTACACACCTCATGCATCCACTAAAACACAAAGAACCTTCAGTTTACTAGCCACCACAAAGGAGCTCAGGGTAGGCTCAGGTGTGAAAGGGTGACAGCCTCAATAGCTCAACCTATGCTGGTAAAAGGATTCCAGGACTTCTGAACACCTGGAATTTTTCATGCCATCGGGCAGATAAGAGTTTTTATTCTGTTGTGAAACAATTGTTCCTAGCAGCACACAGAACCTAACTTAAACAGTAAAAAAACCAGAATAACATATGTAAGACAGGCTCAATCTCCATACAGTGAGTGATCAAATACTGCAGTGCCATTCCAGAGGGACAGAAGAGAAGGAACACAGAGAAAACTAATCTCTTTCAAGTCGATGGCAGACAAAGCTATTGGAAATTTATCTGTCAATGGACTTGTTTAGAAATAAGTTCTGAAGTAAGATTTTCCCAGATCTTAATTACTCATTTTAATGAAGCTGTAGTTTTTGCTATGGCTTTAAAGACCAGAGTGGACATTTTCTGCAATTTATAGAGCAAATAAATGCTCTTTACTATCTAAAATTAAGAAGCTAATAATCCGTTGTAATGCAAGGACCAAATGTTTCCTGGATGGCTTCTCTCCCAGACCTGCCACAATCAGCTAGAGATACAACTTCATTTTAAAAAGTAATCACAGAATCATGGAACCACAGAATGCTTTGGGCTGGAAGAGGACCTTAAATATCATTCAGTCCCTCCCCCTGCCATGGGCAGGGACACCTCTCACCAGACCAGGCTGCTCAAGGCCCCATCTGACCAGGCCTTCAACACCTCCAGGGAGGGGGCAGCCACCACCTCCCTGGGGAACCTGTGCCAGGGCCTCACCACCCTTGGAGTGAAAAGATAATGAGAGAGGAGGTTAGTTTCTCCTCAAAACCACATTCCTTGCCTTCTCTGATGTGTAACCATGTTCTTAACCATCTTATAAAGTCCAGTCAAACATTTTCAGCCTAAAAACCTTCTCCTGTGGCACAGGAAGCCAAAGCTCTCCTCTGTATATAGACAGAGAAGTTGTCCTTCATTTCCACGGAAACACCAGGAGATTAAGAACACCCTTTCTGTCACCCCTCTTGAAAATGAAGGCACAACAACAAGGTAAACCAATACAATGTCATAAAAGAAAGCTCTGCTGCATGGAGTTTTCCCTCCTCCTCGCTGTAACACTCTGCACTACTGTTACAATGATGAATGACCCAATAAGACAGCACTTTTTAAAATTATTATTATTCTTTCTACTATTTCATTTTCTTCTCTACTATTTCATTTTCTTAAGTCTCTTATTTCCAGGCTTATTGGAAAAATTATTTGTGGGGGTGTATGTGTATGTGAAGAAAACTCGTGTTCTAGAAGACACTCTTCTCTATTGCTGCACACTACAAGTCATTTTGACACACAACTATTTCTAAAATGAGGGTTTAGTTGCAGATTATTACATTGAGCTGTTTATACAGCTAAGGCAAATTTCAGTACTATAAATACAGACTTACCCATCTTTTCTCAGCACTACCTGATCTCACTGATGAGGAGAATTAATCAGTAATCACCTCCAAGATTGAGTATTTTTCCAAATGCTTCAGGGAAGATTGATGGATCAACTTAAAGACAGCTCAATTCAGCTTAATCCTCCTAAGTATTCATAACTGGTGAATAACAGGCTTGTTGCTTAGTTTACTCTGTTAGCACAACTCCATAATCACCTGGCAACTGTACACAAAGTAAGTACAATTTTTATATATTTAAGTAAAAAAAAAAAAAAGTATTTCAAAAGACCCAGTAGTCACTTCAGATGCTTTTCCATGAGATTTTTATTTTGTTGTTGGGTTTTTTGTCCTGTTCTGGCCCAATCTGTTGGCTTAAGCATCCCCTGCAGCAAACCTAATTCAAGGTAGCCAATGCGATCCCGCAGCATTGAGATTCTCCTGCTGTAACTGCTCTGCTGTTACTAGCAGTTTTCCTCACAACACTCTGCATTACCAAAAAGTCAATAATCCACAGAGAGAAAGCAGAGTTACTTAGTTTTCTCCTACCTAGGCTTGATCTCAGTAGCTGGCATTTCAAAACGATACTCCGTCTGTGAGCAGTCCAAGTGCTGTGTTGACAGTGGCCTGAAAACCATTTGCCAGAAGGATCATCTCCTCCATTTCTAGTTTACATTCCTAACTCTTTTGCCTTTCTACCCTAAGCTTTTCTTTGCTCCCATCATGTTTCAGGAAGCACTGACCATCTCCTGCACTGCTGCTGGGAGCAGAAAGCTGCCTGATAAAGTAATCCCACTGCAGGTGGGGGGTCAGGAAGCAGGAGGAAACACTCTTAGGACAACAACGGTGCCGCAGAAGATGTACAATAACTTCCATCAAACAGACAAATTTACATTAAAAAACCTTCTACAGGTAATACCAAATTTTAGGGAAGTAAAGCAAGATGTGGTAGACCAGCCCTTACTCCACAAATATTGTTCTTAGCCCAACTGCCAGAAGATGTCATCGTTATCTCCGAGAATAATTAGTACATAAGACAGCTTGTTTCAACACCTCACATGCCAAGAGCAAGACCTCTATGGATATGAAGAGTTTTGCCAAGCTGCACTGCCAGCTTTTTGTGTGTGCTTTTTGGTTGGGTTTGAGTTTTTTAGGGTGCTGAAGGCAGGACATGATTATTACTCTGTAATACAAAAAAAAAACCCCAAAAACTTCTACAGCAATTACAGCTTGGATTCATTCATAGACATCGAGACCCTCAAACACCAACAAAACCTGCCACAGCTCAGAAGTGACAGCAAAACAGTAACAAGAAGTCAACTCTCTCTGCACCCACTGACACAGTATTAAGCGTGCAGGGACACCAAGTCTGTCACTGCTGGATACCAAGCATATGCCTCCATCCTGCGACTGCAACAGTCTCGGGAAAGAAGCAGCTCAAGTCAGAGATTCAATTACAAAGTGCCTGGCAAACAAACAGCAGGTTTAAGCATCCATCAGAAGGTGATATTTGTTTCAACTGCAGGAACAAAAAAAAAAAAAAATCAGAGAGAGATTACTTGCAAGGCTGAGGAGCAGGGCCAGAGCCTCCTGAATCCCCCTGCTCTAGCTCTCGAGATCTTGTCACTGAGATGCCTACAGATGGGGATCAGTAACTTCCTCTTCAGAAAACTAAACAGAGGCACAAAAATAAAACCCTACTGTTTCAAGTAAGAGTGAGCTTGTAGATATAAAATATAAGTTTACATTAATTACCAGTACCCTTTCAGATATAAACGTTACATCAAGAATTTAAGAGAAAACACTGACAGGCACACAAGCCTATCTTGTTCTCAAAACCCCTCCATCTTCAGTGTCTCAACCCCTGTCAATCCCGAGTCCCTAGCAGTCATAAGGCATACTTTACATTTAATACTGGTTATTCAGCTCAGGGAAATAATTTGTGAACACAAAAGGAAAGCAGCTTGGCTCTGACATCCTGCTGTGAGTCTGCTGGACAAGAAGTTATAAAAAGCATCTTTATTTGGAAGCTGAGCAGATCTGATCTGAAAGTCAGACATAAATGCAGGACTTCATGCAGCCCTTTTCAGGGTACAGCACTGATACAGACTAGAAATGTAATAACAAGAATGAGTAATACTTCTGGAAGTGGAAAAGATGATGAACAAATGCCTTACACTCCAGGGACAAGATAACTGACAAGGTAAAAGAAATAAACATGAATTTTTGAATTTAAGTGCATTCCATCCCATCCAATTTGTCAGGTAAGTTTATGCTTCTGTTGGTGTAGGAGTTACATACTCACTCTGAACTGAAACAAGATTTCATGAATGATTTCAGTCATCTCATTTGTAAGAAACTCTGCACAGCGACACGCAGCACAGTGGTGTTTTAAGGGAAATCAGTGCACAATAACCAGCGACATGGATTTGTAGCACAACAGCCACATCACACCCACGGATCACACAGAAACACTTGACAAACAAAAGACTGAAGGAGCTTGATTTACTGTCAGGGCAGAGTAAGGCTACATTGCACAAAGGCACTTTGGAGTACACTGCATACACCACCCATTCCCAGTGAATTAGAGGAGCTGGAAATCTGTCAAGGCACAGTCTAGTTTACTGTGTACTCACTTCTGTGTTAGCACCCCCCTTTGGACAGCTACAGCGACCACCTCATCTAAGACCACATCTGAGGAACAGCCTTTTTAAAAAATTTAAACCACAAGAGACTTTAATTCCTTGTCATAGCCACACTGGATCCAAATTCTTAGTTGGGCAGGTCACTCTGTAAAGCATTCCTCTTTTCTCAGGACTTGTGAGTCACATTTAAAAACACAGCAAAGCTGAACTGACCCCCATCTCTTTGTCAGCGAGCAAATAAGCCATACAGAGTACAAAGATACCCCTCTGAAACCTGCAATGTACAAACACAGCAGCCTCATATGTGTTGATTTCAGCTTTGCTGAAGACAGAGCCATCTGCATCCCATTAATCTTGGCTGTATCTGATTCACAGATGAGATCGATTAGTTGGTTTCTGATTTGCTTCATACAAGTTCTCTACAGACATTAAGTATCAATTAGTCTGGATATTTAATTGGCAAAAGGATGCCAATCAGTGGCAGGGTGATTATCAGAAGAGAAAATAACATTTCCATTGAAGTAATTGTATTCACATAGCACAAAGCCCCAGAGACAGACCAGAGTCACAAGTCCAATTACCAAAAGGTACCTGCAGGGAAAGCGAACCCCATCTGCCAATTAAGGTGCCAACAAGGATTTATTGGCCAAAGAGTGTTCAGCACGTGAGAAAAGTAAGAGAGACATAAGCCAGGAATAGTTGGAAAATGCGTAATTGTGGAAGTTTTGTCCTAGATGGATCCCTCTCCCCACTCAGAACAGTAACAAACTATCCCTTTCTTACAAGTGCTTATTTTGGCAATGTACAACAACACTGTATCTCTCAGGGCTGAGAGGCTGTAAGCCCTTAGCTGCATTTCAGAGAGACAATTTTATTGACATTTCATATCAGCATATATAAAGATGTGACTTCTTCAATCTTTACAGTTTACAAGGCACCTAAATGAAATCCCTGTGACCTGTACTCAAACCAATAAAGCAGCAAGTATGCAAGAGCCAGAATCTGAACTTAGCACTTAAAGGCGATTACATAGGAGCTGATGCTTTGCATCTATACTTGTCAATCGAAGGTTCAAGCAAACTCCAATCACCTAAAGGGAAAAAACCCCAAAACAAATCCCAGAACAAAGCAACAAATTAAGACAAAAGATCTCTTCAGGCACCCTCACACCCCACTGCTGGAGATGCAAAGGTCACCCCCATGGAAGGTCAAGAACATGGTCACTGAGGTCTGTAATGATGATTCTCCACATTTCTCTCATGCCTACTATCAAACGATTGCCAAAGCTATTTATTATGCCTCACAACACCCCTGTGAGGTAGGTAAGGATCGTTCACTGAGGTAGAAAGGAAGAAGTTTGCTCAAGGCTGCATAGCAAACCAGAAACAAAAATCAGGAACAAGAGGTCCAGTTCCTAGTTACCTTATTCCATTACTAGACAATTCTGTCTTCTTTAGGGGATTGCAAGTTACATTTTCCTCAGGAAAAATGAGAACTGAAGTACTGGAACGAAGGGAGGATAAGACAGGCTGTTACACAACGCTCAGATCAAACTTACCTTACCATTGCATCTGGTTTGCTTAGCTGGTTATTAGGAATACAATTTTCCATTAAGTCCTTATGTGTGCTCGGGCTCTTGCTGGCACACTTCTGTTTCTTCTCATTCTTAGCAGATGAGGAAGGGATGCTCCCGTTAGTTGCACTGTGGCTGCGAGGTGAGGAGTTCACAACTCCACTGACATTTTTGTAATTTTTGGATGAGGCAGTGCATGAGTCCTCTTTTAAGAGGTTTTCTGTACTTCCTACAAGATCATTATTTAATCTTTTACTATTGATATGGTTTTCCATATACTCGATTTCTTGTATTTTAGAGTCTACAGGTTGCAAAATATTGTTATTTATTCCAAGGTTGTGTTTCTTAGCATCCTTGTCCTTTTCTTTCCCTTTTTCTCTATATTCTATCTCTGGCAACGTTGCAGATAATTTTTTATTGGCTGGAATGCCTCCATTGTGCTGCAAAAGTATTGAGGAATCCAGATCAGATAATCCTTTGGCTGCTGCAATACCAAAAAAAAACACAAACCAAAAAAAACAAACAACCTTAGTTCATTAAATCAATCAACAGAGTGACATACAAAGAAAAATCATTAAGCACACATCAATCATTTCTGCAGAAAACAATCATTATTAGAGTCTAGTTAGAAAAGAAAACCAGAAGCTGCATGATATTTTAACTTTTCTTTCCCTCCTTACAGGCAGGAAACAGTAACCAAGGGATTTATTAATAAATACTAGTGCTTCCCAGAGCACTGACTGACTAGGTTGATGGAGTCACTAATGAAGAACTAAACAGACAGACCATAATTAATTTTTACTGACAAACTAACCACTGCTGAAGTAATTTTATTTCTGGCTACTCTAAGTTCACTGCACTTCCACCAGAGCAACATGGACTAAAGCTGCTCCTCCTTACCAGTTTTTCTTTAAATAGCAGACAATAGCAAATATGTCAAGTAATAAGTATAACTTTAACTTGCCTTCCTCTGCCTCCCTCTCTTGCCTTTGTAGCATCTGTTGTTCTGGGGGCAGGGCTTGCTGGAGAAGCTGCATGTAGAACTCATTCTCTTTCTGCACTTCTTTTTGTTTTCTTAAACGCATTTTGTAGCTGACGTAACTTTTAAAGCCAAAGCCCAAAGTCACAACAGGGTAACCAATGCTAAGGAGGAAAAAAACCCCAAGGTGGTTATTCAACAACAGGAAATTAATAAATGGCAATTTATTAAAAAATTTAAAATATGCATACATCTGGATACAGCTTTCCACAGAAAATCATGTATGAAAACTTTCTGCTGTACTACAATAAAGTTGGAGTTCAAAAAACAGAGGCATTGATCTATCAAGACAAAATTACAGTTCATTACAGATGGCAATTAGCTATAGCATAGATTAAAGGATTACAACGACAAAATTGCACTACACATAGCAAAGGCAGCTTTCAGACAAGCACCAGACTAGGAATTAGCATATTTTAAAGAGGTAACAGCCAAATACTGCAGAAGTTCCCAAGTTTTGTTCCTAAAGGGCCATGTAAAACTTTAATGTGGGAGATGAGTTAATGATATTCATCCAGACCAGTGAAACAAGAACCTGATCCTCAGACCCATCCTCTCCCACTCAGAAATTAAGAGCAGATCCCTCTTCTACCACTTTTAAAGCTGAGAGAAAACAGCAGTTCTCAAAAATCACACCTCTGCAACAGGCCCTGTGATACCTTCCCACCGCAGCACAGGCTGAGAAACAAGAGCTGGAGAAGCCGCCAGAACATACAGCTTTGGTGCAACAGCATTCCTGGGGGGACCAAGGCTGTGAGACAAAGTGCCACCCCCACACCTAGTACAGGTAGAAGTGACCATGGATATGAAGCCTCAGCAACCATCTGCCTCTGCTGAGGATGGCAGTGATGAAGACATCTCTTGGGGGTGAGCTGGTTTCAGCAGGGGCAGAGTTAATTATCTTTCTAGTAGCGCTGTGTTTGGGTGCTGTGTTTCCAAACAGCCTTTGGAAACTCCTTGTTTAGGAGACTGACCTTGAAGCTGCAAGTGAAAAGTATCTAATCTCTAAACTTAGTTCTTCCACTTAGCTTACTGACAGGTAAGATGTGAAGAATTTCACTTCCAGACTCTGCTGTTCAATTTGTTGATGAGGATGACAGAAACACAGCAGAACTCTGGAATTACTTTTTTGTATCTCAGCTTCATCGTGCAGAATTTAGGTATTCTTACTAGCTTGTGCCAACTGCATCAGCACAGAATGCTGTCAAATCACACTAGTGTATTTATGAACAAGAATACACAATCAGTGAGCAGACATTTCTGTATGAAAAGAAATATATCTTAAGGAGGATTTTAACAAAACACAGGGAAGTTGCATTTTAAACACTGAAGGTGTTCTAGATCAGGGGTAAATTCAGATGCAGGTGACTTAACCATTAAATTCTTCTCATTCTTTGTTCAGTAATAGCACTGTACAAATTGCATTTCTAAGCTGCCAGAATGCAAGAATCATTTGCATATGCATCTGACATTATCTCTGCCAATGCTTCTTTTGTAATACTGTGTAAAGCCAGCTGTAGCTACCCCTCTCAAACTCTGATGACAAGCTGAAATGTTTGCATCCAATTCAGCAGCAGAAAGACCTTTCTTCACAGCTTCTGAAGTGCTTTTGCAACCTATTATAGAATTTAATTAGTGTTTAAGGGATTTATTGCACAATGTAGGCAATATAAATTAAAATGACAGATGTCTAATTCACTGGAGACTGTATCACAGGGAACTGGACCAAATGACTCCAGGAAAAACAGGACACGTTTTAAATGTAGCCTGCTCAATGCATAGTATGCTAAAAAACTGCAGAATAAACATGCAATTTCTTCTAGATATAGATACTCTGCAGTCATGTCTTTCCCCTGAAGTCACTCATTGTTTCCAAAGTATTAATAAGTAGTGTTTGGTTTTTATTTTCTGTTGTGGTTTTCATCCTGAAGCTTATACTCTTCCTCTGGGGAATCACGATATCAGACACTGCTGAGAACCCTTCTCATTTGAGGGGAAAGAGAGGAGTGTTTTGTTAAAGAAAAAAAATAAGTTTTTGTGACAGGATGCATAAATTATCAGTGAAACTTTTCTCTTCTTTTACTACTTTTACCTCTACTTGTTAAGTAAACAAAAAAAAAATCTGCAAACTGGTAAGAATTTTCAAGAAATACTAGGGATATTCATACTGCAACTCCCCTACTGCTCACAAGCACCACATCTTCAGAAAGGTTGCCCTTGGTTAATGTTTAGCATACATTTCCCATGAAATATTTCATGAGAGATGTGTGAGAGGGAGAACCAAACAGCCAAGCGATGAAACAAAATAAAAAGCCCTGAATATTCATTTCCCTGGTGAAATAAAGGTTAATAAGAAATAGAATTAAAAAACCCCACCCCACTTACCAGTGTGCTGCAAATGGACGACAAAGGTCTACATGGAAGTTTTTTAAATCTTTAAATCTAATGGCTGCTTCAATATAAACAAAAAGTATCCACAGTGATACTGTTGGTAAGCACACCCCCCTCTCTAATGAGAAGAAAAAACAGAAAAATTGTAAGTCACACATTACAAACAGCAAATACTTTCAAGTTATTTTTAAAACATTCTAAAAGCCAAGGGAAATTTTTCAGACAGACATATAGGGAATTGTGAGAGGGTTCTTTTCAGAATAAATTATCTGGGATGTCTTTATTTTAAAGCAACTCTAAACTTTTGTCTCCTTATCTTGCTTTATTACTTTTATAAGGCATCAGTGAAAAATAACAGATGCAGAGCTAATGAAATAGCTTGGCACAAACCCCTGTACAGAAAAAGGAACACAAATGGAAGAAACTGCAGAAGATGAGGTAATGTTACAGCTTATGATCTTTGAGTCAGAAGTGGTAAGCTTGGACTACTTTTTCACTCCAAGTTAGGCATATCTTAGTAGCAGCAGTGAGCAAATCAGCTGAGAAACCAGGAGTGAGTAAGCACAGTACTGGTTACTCCATATACAGACAACACTCTGCGACTCAGAACTCCACACCAAGGAAACACTCGGGGCACCGTATTGATTTCTCTCTCTAGCGCTACTGGTGAGAATGTGAAATAATAATAAACTAAGGTCTTAAACCTCTTGGCCAATGGCAAATGCCACTGCTGCTTGCAGTATAGCCACTGTAAAATTCCATAAGCCAATTCCAGGTACATGCCACAAGGTTTATAACATAAACAATGTTCTTGGTTACATACTGACTCAGCATGTTGTGTGCCGATTTGGAAACAGGTCTCAAAATTGAAACAAGAAAAGGCACCATACTAAGGCCCTGATGTTATTTACTGTGGTCTCTGCTTTGGTCTCTCCTGAATAACTGTACTCTGCATAAATGAGAACACTGTAGCCGAAGCAGTCAACTTCGAGATACTCAACACTTCAGCTAGGTACATATACCACCTAAAATGATCATAACTTCCTAGAAAGAAACCCCAACCTCTTCCCCCCAAAAAAAAGATGACCAAGCTCCCAGCAACTCAGATGAGCACTTAAAAACAAGAATCCCTGAGGTTGCAGTGAATTCAAATGCTCAACAAGCTCAATAGCCAGTTAGAACTGCTCCGTCAGACTTTTCCTTTCGGGTTTCTAAACATCAACTCTGAGAACAACTTCAGGTAATGCTTTAACATCTTAATACAATCCTAAAAATAACTCCAGATTTTAAACTTATTTTAAATTGGGCAGCAACTGGTTCACAGTATCTTCCATTAGCTCCCACATTGTCATTATTATAAATGACTAACTTGTCAGAGAGATGACTGCTTTCCCCAGTAAGCTGGGAAATGATCTGTGCTATCCTGCAATTTCTTGTGATCTGATGGAAAGTCTAACATGAAATATTACAAAAGCCCCAAATCTCAAGGACTCAGGCAGAAAAAAGTTACCCCTAAAAATAAAAAATCAAGTTTGTTTTACTTTTTTAATCAAGGGAAAGACTTACACATAACCTGTGCCGAGTATTAGCGCTCAAGTAAACTAACTACCTTCTCCCAAACCAACTGCTGCCCCAAAACCCCAGAACCCAGATTTACTGAAACAAACAACAAAAACTACTAAGGATTTTAAAAAAAAGGGTAGAGTGGAGAAGATTTCTCCATACATGTTGGGGTAGCAACTGGCATTATCAGCCTTTTTGTTCAGAAACTGAATCCAGATGATGCAAAAATTCAAGTAATACAAATTTAAATTCTGATAATACCCCAAATAAACAGCACACTAAGTACCAGGAAGAGTGAAACCATTTCTGTCACAAACTCTTCATGTGTCTTCTGTATTCATTAAAATGCCACAGAAATGTTCTGAAGTCTGGAAATTGGGGGGTTTACAAATATTTTTTTATTTTTACTGCCCTGGAATTCCTGTTTATACCTTCAGTTCCATGGATCAAATGTTAATGATTACTACAAGATGCATCCTGAGGTGTAGCAGGTACAAATGAGCACACTGACAAAAGCAAAAGAACATTTTTTTTTAACCAGAAAAGTGCACTAAAACAATTGTGGTAACACATAGAAGAGTGTTTCTGCATTCTACTAAAAGGTGCAAGGTATATATTAAATATGTGGTAAATAAAGAACAGTGACCTACCTGTGTGCCACACATACTGTACCCAAACATACGTGCTGGCAGCAAAAAACAGCCATTGTATTGGTATGAAGAGCAGACAGATTATATTTGATGTGAATGCTACACAGACAAAAAATACTGAAAAGGCCTAAAAGAAAGGAGGGGTGGGGGGAAAAGAAGAGAATGTTTTGGTTTATTCCAGCAAATATTACAGATTTGTTTATTGGTGGTGACACCACAACGATTTCAACATTGAAACACCAGGGCTGTTTATCTTCAGGGCAAAAAAGTGTAAGTAGAAACTTCACCAGTTAAGAAAGAATGGGTGCAACTGGAGAATTTGTGCCCAACAAGTCTCCACACAGCTACATTCATTCCTTGTTACTTTATTTGAAGACTTAAACTTATGCTGTTGATACAGTGTTATCATTACTATATTTGCCTTCTGGAAAAAAATAAACAAACCACAAAAAGCCAACAGATAAACCCATAGCAACCCAGTAGTATCATTTACTCTCTGAAAGAGTAGTAAATATCCAAACAGGCAAGGACTTCCATTTTAAAGAAAACCCTGTTAGACAGGGACCTAACCCAATTCACCAATCTCAGGAATTCAAATGGTATTTTCCTATGGTGAAAATTCGACAGCTATGTATTTCTTTTCCATTTTCCACAAATAAAACAGCCAGTCAAGAGAGAAGAGACTTGAGGCCAGGTCACGTAGCCTTGACACCTCACTTGACAATTCCTCCTCTTGTAAAAATGATCAGCAGGCCCAGAGTTAGTTGAACAATATGGAACACACCCTGAAACACTGCAGGATTTCCCTACAAAGGGACAATAATTACATGTAATACTCACCAAACCCTGGTATCTGAAGGAGTCGTAAACACTCCTGATGAAGAGCCAGAATGGCCACAGATACTCAAATCTGAACTCCAGGACAAAATCTGCCAATAGTACTAGGGCCCACACCACCAGGAATTTCAGGTACAGAAAAGTACTGAGGGGAAAGGAAAAAAAAAAAAAAGAAAAAAAAAAGGTAATTTCAGGTCAGTATTTCCAAAAGAGAAACTTTTTTTAAATTATAAGTTTAGGAATAAAAACTACACACAACTATAGTACAGGTAAGAAAGCTTAATCCAAAAAAGTCTACAAAATAGATAGCTTTATTATTACATTAAAATCAAGCCTGGCCTAATTATATTCAAGTGATTTTGTTTTTAATGTGGCAAAGAAACAGAAAGCTTGCTGCTCTTCTAAGACATTAAGTGATGACCTCCCTTCATCTTTGCAGTTGACTTTTACAAAGTGAAGCCCTGCACACAGGTACACAGTCACAGCTAAAACACTTCTAGTCTGCACCCTTGTACTTGGAGCTCAGAAATGTCTGTGTTCCCTCTTCTCAACAGGCTGCAGATGTTCACTCCTTTTCCACATTTAACACAAACTGCAACACCAATAAATTGAGACATATTTTAAGCCTATAACTATAGCAATTAGGAAGACTGTTTTGATACCGGGTTGTCAGAGTTATATTTGAAAACATCCACATTAAAGGAAATGCAGCCATTTACAAAAAAAAACCAAAACAAACTAGAAAAGCAGAGGCACATGAGACTTGGGACCAGTCTAACTTCTACTGATATTTCCAAGCCCTGTTCTCTTATTCTTAGCTCTGCGTTTTGAACCACTGATGATCCTTCTTGGCTACAGAGCTCACTGTATTTTGAGATCGTATCTAACAGACATAGCAGCACTCAAGGGATCAGCCCAATCCATTCTGCTAAAAAAGAAGCAGCAATAACTTTTCCCCCAAATCCCAGCAGCCTGAGATCTAGCATATCACTCCAGTGCCCCAATATGCACCTACTGTGTTGTTCTGTATTGGGTTATAGCAAAGGTGGGGGGTTAAAAAAATATATATATTTTAATTTAGGGCAGGTTTTCCATTTAGTGACTTATTTTTCCTCCTCTATCAGACCGTCAACAGAACCAGAAGAATTTTGCCCTGGAATGTTTCCTGATGAGTTGCCAGGAGTTTGCATGCACAGTGCCAGGTAGGGTCGAATTTCTGCACTGCTCACGGACATGTGGCTTTTTTAGGAAGTTGTTTGGAGCCTCACAGAAGACGCAACATAGAGAAGATCTTTGAAAAGCCTTATGTACCAGCTAATGTTTAGCAGCAACTCAACTACTCACTGAATTCTCACTCACGTTACCCATCACACAAGGTCAGCTTCCAAGCCACACTTTGATTTCTTGTGAATCACAGATGAACTGCACATGCCCGAAAGTCACCCTGTACAGCTGTTTTTACAGAGTTTTTACTTAGCTGTTCTCACCTACTCCATGTCAGCAGGCTCTCCTGGAGAGGTCCAAGCAGAGGGTTTCATTGTGACTAGACCCCCTGAAAGGAATTCAGTTGAGCTCCACAGATAAGCTAAAGATAGACCTCAGGGAACATGCTTTTTTGAAGTCTGAGACAAATAAGCAACTATTCCTATATTTAACCCATCTTGACCCCCACCACCTCATTTGAATACTCCCTATCTGGAGTTAAGCATAATGGGACTGAAAAAAAAAAAAGAAAGCAAATGAAGAGGCTACAGGAAGAACTTCAACTTAGTGACACACATCCAGGGAATATGCAGCCATAAAAGGTGACACACATTTGAGTAGCACACAGTCACCACTGTGATTGTTTTGACCAAGCTGTTGAGCTGTACACGTGCAGCTTTTAAGGTGTGAGAAAACCAGAGAAAGGCATCTCACCCAGGCAATCACTATTCTGCCTGTTTAGCTGGAAAAGCAGTAGTATTTTGCAGACACTTTCCTCTGGGTTAAAGTAATGGTTATTGTTTATTTTTCTGCCATGAAATCCAGAGAGAGAACATTTTCCCTAGCAATAGAGGGTTATCAGAACTAACGGTCTTCCACTGCTAAGTGCCACTCTAAGTTAAAGGATCTGCTGAGTAAGAGTTCTGTAATACAGCCATTAAAGTGATTTCTAATATGAAATTCATATCAATCTGAAGGCCATGGCGACATTTACCACCTTTTAAATTGGAATTGTAACAATACAACATTTGTAGTAAGGTTTTCCCAACAATATTAAAAAGCATACTCCTCAATCATCCGAAGGACTCAAAAGCAATTAAGAATTTAATGAGTACAAGACTAAGACACAAGAAAGTTATTTCTTTTTACAGAAGACTTCATCCACTTATGATGGCCTCAGAAATAAAGTTCACTGTTGTGTAATGGATTATACATAGGTATTCAACTGTGTGAGTCCACATCCAGGCAGTTATAGAAAATGTTTTGAAGGTATTACACTCCACCAATCATGGTTTGGTTTTTTGTTTTTTTCTTAATACACCAGGACCATTCTCCCACCCCTCTGCCCAAATAAAGCATTCAGGACTGCAGAGTCAGACACTGCAGTGAGTAACTAAAAGCTCTAGCCCAGCTTTAAAAATCGATGCTGGTAGGAGCCTAAAGACATCCTCCTGGAAACGGGCTGGGTTTACAAACCATGCTGAGCTTCTGCCACGGTTACAGACACACAGCAGGGTAACACCCAGCTCAGAAGACTCTGCCGCACACTGCAGTCTGCAGACAGCAATGAGTCTCTGTAGGAGGAAGAAAGGAACAGAAATCTCTGCTTTCCTCCTTCCATAAAGGCATGCTGCACACCGACTCGCTGGTCCTGGCAAGCACGCAGTCCATCGGTTAATTTACCAGCACTTAGTGAACAGACTCTTCAGTGAACACTTAATTTCTTGATAGCTGAAAACTGTCCAGTGAGAATGAAACCCCAAGAGAAGACAGGCTCACAGACCTCCCATGTGGACGGGCTCAACACTCCTCTGCTGTTTTGTTTCATATGACAGACTGTTCAAATAAGATCATATGAATGAAATGACTAACAAAATTTAGCAGTAGCCCTCCTCCTTCTCTCCGCTTTAAACTACCCACTTCCACTTAATCCTGGCTCTTCAATCCCTTGATTCCTTGCAGACACCGTTCTTCCCTTCAGTACATTTCTATTGTTCCCTAGTCTCTGTCCTCACTGTGCCTCCCCTCCGACACTCTCATCCTGCCACCCAGCCAGCCGGCACTCCTCTGGAATCCAGCAGAGCCATTTGATGCCCCTGAACCTCTGTAGTCATTGATCTTTCTGGGCACATCCACACATTTCTCCAGTTTTGATAGCTGCTGCATCAGTATCCTCTCTTTGAGGTAATATTCATCAGGCAAAAGTGCTTTCTAACCTTCACAGCCCTTATGTTAGAAAGGCTCAAATATATTCCATGATGCCAATTAGAAATCAAGGATGTTCTCAATACAGGGGAAGAGTGCTGCAGATAAATACCTAAAATCTAGGTTATCCAATTTTCTGACACGTCAAAAAAATCTGACTTCAGCTATCTGCTAGACAGGGCTTTCCCTATAAAACTAGCATATGGTATCTAATCTTGGAGGGTAATACAAGATGAGGGGGAAGGATGGACACATTTATAAGAGCAGGGTACTGAACTGGAAGGAGCAACGATTACAGTGCTGCAAATTCTGTGAAAGGTCATTTGATTGCTAGTGTATACTGAACATAAAGATTTATTCATAACCCAAGAGGGGCTGGACTCCCCCTTTGAATTTTCAAACAAATAATTTTCCTCCTTATTCTTCCTTCCCCCTTCAAGTGCCAGATGCCATTTCCTTTCTCATTTTCCCCCCTCCTCTCGTTCTTTGTTCTCTTTTTACTACCCCACGGAAACAGATCTTGGACTTGCTCTAAGGTAAAAAACACTCAAGAAAATCTCTACAAAACAAAACAATCACGCACCCCAAATCCAAACTGGTGGCAAACGAAGCATCTATTCTATCCCACTATTACCAGCAAGCCCCAAAGGCTGGAAAGTGAATCTTAGCAGAACTGATGACAGATTTCATTCTGCAGCCCAACTCAGACAAAACAATGGAGCAGAAGGCATCTTGAGGCTGGCAGGGCACCAAAGGCAGAGGTAAGCTTTACAAAGGTGAGGTTTAGCGCTCGTGTGAAATTACCAGTCTCAACAACCACTCTCTCAAGGTTACCCACCCAATGCCAGACAGAACGCTGGGGATGCTGACTGAGAATCACTGGTGATTTTCCAAATCAAAAGCTTCATATATGTAAACACACAGACATATATATATATATTATTAGTTGATAAAAAAACCTAGTACAGAATGAGCACAGCAAGTATGCAAGAGGGGAAAACATGCCTGTTGATGTGGCATGCACATCAGAAACTACTATGCAAAATACTTGCCAACTAAATTTTTGAAATGGAAGAGAAACTTAAAGAATCCCATGAAACTCCCTGAAGTTCAGGGTCTTGATATGGCATAGAATTCATCAGTCACCGAACTATGGACATGTAAGCAAAGGCAGACAACATAGAAACCTCCTACAGTGCCCCTGGAAGCCAGTGTAGTACGCTTGTGGTTCAGCAGCCTCTAATCAACAATCAGCACTGTAGCACCGAAAGGAGAGAAACTGTTAGCCCACTGTGGTAACTGCTGAAAGCACGTGAGTGCAGAACACACAAACTAAAGCTGGAGGAATTGCAGTGTGCTGGGATTGAAAGTTACTGGCAGAGGGATGCAGTAATACATGTACCATTGGGGTCGACACAGTAGAACACATTTAAATGTAAGCTAAATTAGATTTGAGACCTGAATTTAAGTTAAAGTCATAAAAGGTAACACTGCTGGTTTGTTACAGACCTCCAGGGCAGGTTGAGAAGAAAATGGTTTTCTCTGTATAGGAAGCTTATAAAAAAAGTGCCAGAATAAATCAGTAGGAAGCATCATTATGGATTTAAAAGGAAAAAAAGCACCTAAAAAAGGCCACATTCCTGGAGTTAGTCATGAGCAGTTTATTTGGCTGTCAGCAGACTCAAAAACCAAGTCCTTGGAAATAAGCCATATCAGAAGTTAGGCAGCATACAGAGCCACAGGAGTAACTGTGCAGAGGGATCACAGTATCAAGAAACACTGCCCAGTATGAGATGCCCAGGGGCACTGACTGCCCGTATGCCATCAGGGGCATCTCCATAACTGCTTGGCCATTCCAGACACACACACATCCTCCCAGGCATTCACTTGGCTGTCAGCCCAGGTAAGGCCTGTGATAAAGGGCAATATATGTACAGGGCTAAGAAAATACCCTAATACTAAACAAACACTTAACATTTAAGGTCTATTGTAGGAAAAATCCATTATATGTAGCGTAAGACAGCTGATGTGGAAGTTAAGCCAATAACATGTGGAATTCATCTTGATACTTAACCAGCCACAAACCTGGTAGCAAGTCCCAATATGACTCAGTAGAACCAAATCAAGCAGTATCAGCAGTAAAACTGAAGGATTTTAAATAGATCGAGGATGAAGACTGTGAAAACTTAGAAACAAGCAGTAACAAGTAAACGTTAATTGCTTAAGTGATGACAAGCTGCCATGAGTGCTTTAATTAACAATTAAGGTTTTAATGCATGCACACTGTCGAAGGTATAAGATGTTAATCACTCAGGCATAGTAAAACAATGGCAAGGGACAGCTTAAAAAGTGAAAAGGCAGAATTTTAAACATATATATGGTAGAAATAACAAAGAGATCTCACTATTCCTACCATTAGTTTGTTGGAGAGCTATTAAAAGCAATTATGTTTTAATGATAATGTTCTTTCCACGGATACTGTCATCCTTCTAGATAGCTCAAGTCTTTATCATGCTTGCATGCAATATTAGATCAGGATTCATCACTTTTTCAGAGTACAGGTAGCAATATTCCCTTGAAGCTGTGATTCTGCACCACTGGCATCCAAGGCTTCAGTCACTGCACACAGGAGGAAAGCTGCTAATGGCAGTGCTGGCACGCTGTGTTGCACCACACTTGTGCACAGCTGCAAGTACCGTACAGCTGTAGATGGGGATAAAACTAAATTGAAAGGGGGAAGAAAGGGGCTAAAAAATACAGCCTGTTGAAAATTTGGTGGGAAGATTGGTCAGGAATAGTTTTGAAAGTGTTTATGAAGGACTGAGGCCAAACAGTCCATTTAATTTAGGTAGTGAATGTTGGGGGATGTACTTTAGGGCTATGGCTGTAAAATTCCAAATAAGAAAGGCTGTGAACCCCTAGATAAACTTGTTAAAAAGGATGCTGCAGAAGTTGGCAAAATAATTTAACATTCAGGGAGATAGGAAATTCCCATTTTTCAATGTAAGCCAGGATTTTACATTTCTAACTCTGTTATGTGATTGGAAGCTATTTTTCTATCACTTCTTACACTCTGCTTCAGATTTACACATGTAGTGAACCCTACCACCAGAGTTGTACTGCAGGACAACTCCTTCACTGCTTCACCCGCTCCAAAACTCTTCAGTTTTGCAGTTCTCAACTACACTCACATCTGGCCATCAGCAAGAGCTGTGCCAAGCTCTGTATTGAAAGACAGGAGAGGGAACAAGGGTGGGAAGATCAGTCTTTGTTTAGAAGGCAAACAAAAATCCGACAAGAATTAAGTACCTCGATAAGGCTGTTTGTTTGGTGTTGCTGCTTTGCTTGTAACACTATGATGCTACCTAATGATAACTGTATTACTGGGTTTGTGTAAGCTGATGGTGACAATTAAGGTAAGTTGACTAATTACAAGAATTTAGAAATCTATAGTTATACAAGAAGCTACCTGTGTGTAAAACACCTGAATTATGGGGCAAAAGAGAGGGGAAAACAAGGAGAACAGAATAAACAAGAGAGAGCGCCACATCAATGTAGAAATACTTCTTTCTGGATAAATTTCCAGAGGCTCAAGGCTTCACACTAATTTCTCTTTTCTTTCTGTGGGACAATACCTTGAGGTCACCGAGTACTTTTCTTGATCAAAATGCCTTGTGAAACAAAGGCTAAAATTCCTATTTATGAACTAAAGCATTCCAGGAGAAGCTAGTGCAAGGCAGCAGACATCTTGTTAGCTGTTCACACAACTACAACACTCATCATCTGGTGTTCTTCTCACCTTTTTGTGGCTTTCACTCTTTCCCTCACCCCGCCTTTCCAGCCTGTCCCCCCAAACATAATGGAGAGTACATGATTTTGATTGACTTTTCAAAAATAATAAGGAATGACTACTCATCTTAAACATTACCTTCTGAGCAAAGGATGTTTTCCCTTTAACATTCCAAACATTGTTTTTGTCAAAACCCAGTAATCTACAGCAACAAGATACTCTCTACCTGCACGTGGAGACTCACTACAAAGAGGATAAGCAGATTATTGTGACAATTTTCTTGCAGTCAGAGCTCACTATCAGCTCTTTTTCCTTACACAAAACTAACACCCGCACTGCGTGAGTCTGCTCAAGTTTACAGCCACTGCATATGCAAACCTCAACTGGACCAGAAATGGGATATTACACTTACTGTAACTTTTAACCTGTAGCAGCCTCTACTACAACTCTGCTTTACCCATAAATACAGAGTTATTACATTTTACATAAAGTTTGAGATCTGTAGATAGTCGAGGGGCAGAGCTCCCAAACACTCTTTAAAGGGAATCTGCGTTTTGATGTGTTCTGCACATAAACTGCCTGGAAAGCACACCCTAACTCCAAGACACCAACGAGGCACCTAAGAGCACAGACCTCGTTTCACTACGGTTTCCCTTTTCATTTCGCAGGTCAGTGGCGAGCCTGATACCCACTGTGCTTCCACCGTGAAGCCGCCCGCCCCTGCTCCAAACATCACCCACGCAAAAGCTCCTTCTCACACCCCTCGCTGCTGAGCCCGTCGCCCTCGCGTGTTTCCACTGCGGAGGCTACAGTTCAGGCGCCTTCGCCACCACGTGAAAACCAAGTTTCTTGGCCTTACACGAGAGGCTGCTGCCCGCCGGCAGCCAGTGGCCCCGATGCCAGCCTGCTCTACCACACCGCCGCTGCAGCGCCCAGGTTTAGCGCCCCTGGGAAAGCTCAGCCGTTGAGAGCCCGCTCAGGAAACCTCTCCCGGGAGACAGGGCAACGGAGGCCGCCCCACCGCGCATGGCGAAGCTGGAGGGGAGGCTCCCACCAGCTCCTCGCTGTTTCCTTCAGGCAGCGCCGACAGGACCTTGGCCAGCAGCTCCCTTCCCCCGCACCCCGCGCTCTCCCCGAGCCCCAACGTCTCGCCGGAGCCGGGAGCGAGCGAGGGGGCGACGGAGGGGGCCGGTGCGGCCTAGCAGTGGCGCGACCAGGCCGCGGGGCGGGGCAGGAGGGGGGGACGGGGCGCCATGTCGCTGCGGCCCCCGCTGACAGAGGCGGGCGGGCGTGGGGCGGGGGGGGGGGGAGGGCGGGGCAGCCGCTGAGGGGACGGGGGTGCGAGGGGACCGGGACGGGACAGCGCGTCACCCTCCCTTATGCCTCCCTCTCCCCTCCATCCCGGCTAACGCTCCCCTACCTGCCGTAGATACCCTCGGTGATGCGGTTCCGCTTGAGCGGTCGCCGCAGCTTACTGCAGTCCGCGCTCCGCCGCTTCATCCTCCCGGCCGCCTCCGGCCCGGCCCGGCCCGGCCGGCCCCGCTGAGCGCCCCGGCCCCGCGCTGCCCCGGCCCGGTCACGGCAGCACCAGGCGCCCCCGCGGGGGTTCCCTCGCGAGGGCCTTTGTTTTATTGTTTTATTGGTTTTAGGGTTTTTTTTTTCCCCGGGAAACAAAGAAATAAAAATAATTCCTGGCCCGTCCCTCCCCGCCGCGTCCCCCGCGCAGCCGCCGCGCAGCGCCCCACCTTCCCCGGCGCCGTCCAATCAAGCGGTTGACCCCGCTTGAATGACGGAGTCTTTAACCAATCAGTAACGGGGTAAGCTAGACGGACGGCGAAGAAGACCCGTCGCGATATGGGAACGTTGGTCCCACCCCGCGCTACTGGGTGTCCCGCCTATTCCTTTGAGTGATGGCGAGGACAGCCCGTCAAAGAAAAGGATTTGTGAATTGATGGTTTGTGCACCAATCCCTAGGTAGGGTTTGTTCTCTTCCCGCCTACTGTCCTTCTCCACTACTTCCCGCCCCGTATTGTGATCGACAGCAAGACTACCCAATGGAACAGAAAAACAAACGTAAAAGGACAGCTCAGCTATCCATTCGGAAACGGAAGAAGGAGGGCTCAATTTCCTCTGTCACCGTAGCGCCGAAGTACGGCCCCGCAACCTTGATTGACAGCCTCACCGACAAATAGGCTGTTGGAGAAAGGAAAAACAAAACCTCAGGTGCAAAAGTAAGCGGAGGCAGCTTGCCGCGCCTAGCGCTACCCCACAGCGTAGCCCTGTACTCACAGCCCACCGGAGAGTACAAAAACCTCTGAGTGTGACTGACGGATTCCTCCAGCCAATAAAGAACTTAGGCACCAGAGTGACAAGCGATCGGCCCAATCGCAAGGCAGAAACGCGAAAGGGCGGAGCGACTTGGCCTCTCTTCCCCGATCGGCCCAAAGACGAACGGTAGCTGAGGATGGGCCAATCAGAGGCCAGGAGGGAAGTCAGTCTCCGGCCAATGGAAGGCTAGTCCCTAAGGGAGGCATGTTGGGAGAGGCGGGTGATCAGCCAATGGGAGGTGAGGGGTGGGGCGGTCTTGCTGTGGCTGCCCGGGCTGCCGAGTCAGGGCCTGGCGCCGCCTCAGTGTTGAGTTGCCGCCGGTTCAGGGCTCGGCGCTCGGGTTTTGGGCTTCCCCGTCGCGGGAGCCGCTCGGTAGAGCCCCGCTCCAAAGCTTCTGCCCCTATTTGGACTTTAGAAACCGTGAATTAACCAATGGTGGCCCCCGAGCCTGAGGGAAGCCCCCAATGCGGCCTGGGCCGCCCCAGCTCTCTGCCCGTTCTTCGGCTGACCGGAGGATGGCTGTAGCCGGGCCTCCACGCGTCTGGCCTTGCTGCTTCATCTTATTCGGCCTCGCCCGGAGCTGGGCTGGGTGTCGTGGGCCCAACGGGCTTCTCTAGAGGATAATGGGCCTCCCTGGCCGAGAGTTACGCGATGCTGGGCTCAGTTTGAGGAGGGTTGGTCCCCATATGGCATTACAACTGACCCAGAGGGATGGATATGAGGCCGCTGGTCCCTGTGGCCCAGCCAGTGGTGATTGGAGCCCTGCTTTGAAAGCTATTTGTGCTTCAACCTGCCTGAGCTCACCAAGCATAGGTATTTCTGTTTGGGAGGGAGTTTAAGCTGGAAATCCGAGAAGCAGCGTGGTATGTCATCCTGATGGAAAAGCCTGGGTGAATTCCTAGCCTTTCCCTGAGTGGATGGAAGATTGCTGATGGAGGATTTGGTAAGGAGGATTTGGTAAGAAGCAGTGAAAGAGGTGATTGTACTCATCTGACCAGGGCAAAAGGGTGGAAGGCATTGTGGGTCATTCTTACCCAGGATATAGGTCCTAAGGGTTTGTCTTGCAGATACATCCAATTAGATATATTGCATTTATAAACCCCACAAAGACAATGTGCCAGTTAGCTAAATCGATTTCTAGCTGTTTAAGCTAGTTAATCCCTCTCCTGTCTGGAGAAGGTTCCCCAGGTGTTCTGTTTCTGTCTGAATCTCCCACGTGATCATGTAACTCCCTTGAAAAGGAGCTGAATGTAGATCTTTTTGCATCAGGATTTTTCTCAACTCAGGGCAGCATTCTGCACATCTGGGAAAGTCCTTTGAATGTAGTTTAGGAGTTTCTGAAATGGGGGTAAGGATATATGAATGATGGCTTTATTAGGCTGGAGTCAAATCTGGTTAAGCAATTTGGTATCGCATGTGAGGAAGGTTCAAATTACAGCCACAAATGCAAACCTTTCACGGACGGCTCAGAAACTACTGTTGTGCCATACAGCCTGGGTTTGCAGGAGGAATGTCCTGAAACACAAGCGAACTGGAACTCTGCGTTTGTTCTGGCCTGACACGTAGTTCTGTCACCAGCAGGTGGCTTGCTACCCGTTTGTATGCAGTGTTCCTGTCTCAAACCCCAGCGTGCAAGCGCAGCACTCCGTTTGAAATGGCCTCAAAGTAGAAAGTCTGAGGCATATTTCCAGCACTTTTTTTTCTAAAATCGATTTCTAGCTGTTTAAGCTAGTTAATCCCTCTCCTGAAAGAAGGGTTCAGCTTACCAAAAGCGCAGTGAGTGCTGATAAGATAATACCATTCATATTATGGATTCATAAATTGTCCTAAACATCCAAATAATCTTACCTAACAAATTAGAATGTCTGTGTGCAGGGATGTGCTATTAGCACCTGCCATAGCCCTGCTCATGTGCCCATGGCTTCTCATTAAAAAGACCCCAGCCAAACAACAACCCTGTGCCCTACCAGGAGGCTCAGAAGCCTTAAAGCAAGAGGTGTGTTGTAGCCACATGGTAATAGAGGTTGATATGCTTCTGGAGGATGGCTAGATCTGAGTTAAAGAAACAGGAGGGTGTAGGTCTGTGGTTTGGTTCTCAGTTACAAGCCTGCAGCACTCGGGTGCTGTGTGCCTGAGGATTACCAGGGTCTTCCAGAGTGTTCACTCTAGCTATTTCAGTTGCCATACTTTAACCAGTAGATCAGTTTCACAAGTAGTCTAAGAAAAGCTACATCTCCTTTACATGGCAATTTATTTTTTTTTTACAGATTCACAGAATCACTAGTTTGGAAAGACTTTTCAGATCATCAAGTCCGAAAGGATCCTCAATCCTCTGGTGTTGGATTCATGTCTGAGAAGGTTTGTCATGGGACATGGGTGTAGAGCTGTAGCCTAACCAATCCAGGAATGATGCTGAGAATCCCAACAGGACCTGCCCCAACCTTCACATGAAGGGACTTGGGTCTGGGATGCTCTGAGCAATGTAAGTAAGAGTTTTGAATAAACATCCCACCCTTATATGAGTCCTTGTTCTTTTTTACTTGCTGGTAGGTGAGGCTCAGCAGCAGCTGCAGTACTGTATGGGTGGTATCCTGCAGCGTTACGCTACCGACAGCTCGGTATGTCTGCTCTCCTGAGTGGATTTTGAGCTCAGGCTGCGTCCCTTGTGGTAAATTTGGACTCCTGACATGACACAGATAAGGAACTGTTCCTTGCTAACGCCTCTTGGGCTTTTTATCTCTCTTGAGTTTTTATTCCTGCCTCCCCCACTGCCTCTTCAATTGGTTTGAGTTCACTGGGACATTTTTATAGCAAGAAACACTGCTGTGTGTGTGCTCAGTGCACGATGCCTTCCACTTACCACAACTTCCGCAACCACGTCCCGTGGCTGATCCTTTATCTGGAAGCTGGGTTTCTTGCCCTCTTTTACCTTTTGTTCTCAGAATATGATGCATTCAGATCAAGCATCTCCTACCCAGGTAAGCTCGGCAGCCTTGCTGTGAAAGGAAGGGTTAATTAAGCAATTAAGGGCCTGCTTTTATTTTGCAGTGCGATAGAGATGGGATTCAGCAGGCTTGTGGATTCATTGGTGAGAAGTAGAATGTTTTTACTGCTAAATACTCTACCTTGAGGTAAATTTATATCAAGGCAAAATCAAGTAAGACATAAGTGATGCTAAATTGCATTGCTGCTCTGTTTTCTACTGCCTGTTTGTTGTGATCTCTCCATAACAAACATCTGAGGGCAGGCACAGCTCTGTGCTGAGCGCTGAGCTCTGTGAGGACTTGGCATGTGAAGGTGTTGGTGTGCTGGGAAGGAAGAATTCAGGATGGCAGTATTCTCTGTTTGAATGCTTGATGTGAAAATAGTGGAATTCAGGGTTTAAATACATTCTGGAGATGTGTTTTCTGCACCGATCAAGGGAATGTAGATTCTCCTGTGTAACATATTTACAGCGTTGTGCAAATATGAGCTGATTAATCCTCATGACATCTTTGTGTTACCCTCTGTGTCGTATAGCTTGAAAATTGGGATCTGCTTACCAGCAGTCTGGTATTTTGCTGTAGGTATGGGGCTGGCACAACCATATGAGAATGTGACTGTTAGCAAGTCCCAAGGGACTCTTGGATCTGTAGGATCCTGCAGATCCAAGAGTTTGTATCTTGGACAGCTTCTTCCTTTCACACAGTGATGGTTTCCAAGTTAAACTCCTCGTGCTGCTCTTTCTGTTCTTGTTCCTCTATGAACAGGTTTCTCTTTGTAACTCACTTTTTCCCTGATGCCCTCAAGGAATGAGTCAGTGGTAATTCACAGCAACACTGTGAAAAGCCAAAGTTAAGCTCTTTCAATTCATCTCAGGAAAAAATAATGTCCAGATTTCATTGCTATATGTACTTAATTTTTGTCATGCTTTTTGACCCTGCAACCCCCATCCTATGGCATCCATTCTGATCTCTTTATAAAAATAAATTCAGAGTTGGAGAGTCAGGGTAATTTTTTTCTGATTACTTACAGATTGGAAAGAAAGCTCTGGAATTTGTTACAAGCACTAAATAATAATGGCACCTGAATTTTTATCTAAAGGCTTCTGGGTTAATTGTGAATTTTTTTATTTATCTATTTTTTTAAAGCAGAAATCCAGTCTGCATTAAGAACCTCATTGCTGTCTTGGTCTTTTCTGTCACACAGTTTTTCAAGATGTCAACCACATGGTCGTTTTTGGATTTGGCTTTTTCCTGACGTTTCTGAAAAGATATGGTTTTAGTAGCACTGGATTCAACCTCCTGATCATTGTACTTGGTGTCCAATGCTCCATGCTGACAGAAGGGCTTGTCTATTTCCTTCTTCAAAGGCCACATGGAGACATTCTGAAAAGGTAATTAGTTTGTGTTAGAATTGGAATAATCTAGAACTGCTGCTTGCTCTTCATGGAGGATAATGCCCTGTGATATGTGGCACTGTTTGTAAATTAGCAGAGTCAAATTTGCAGGCATTTTAGAAGGCTTTGAGGTTTTAAGTACATTTTACTGTCTGTCATTCTTTGTTCATTTGTCCTGGTGTCCTGTTAACAGATTATTTTTTTCCCTTTCTTTTATTGCAGCATAACAAGTGCTGCTGTGAGTATGACAGCTGTGCTCATCTCCACTGGAGCTGTTCTTGGAAAGGCTAATCCTTTGCAATTGATTCTGATGGCAATTGTGGAGGTAATCTTTTTCCATATGAGCAGATGGATCAACACCACGTTCCTCCAGGTACAGTAATATTATTTCCAGGCACATGGGAGGGAAATTTCACTGGGACTTTGGAATGTTGCCTGTTGGTGCTTTATTAGTGCTCTGCAGACAGGAACATCAGTGCATTTTATCTCATTAGACTGTGGCTCTGTTTTATCTAAGAAGTGAAGTCTGACTTTGGGATTATAGTTATGGATATTGATCTCCAAACCTTGCATACTCTATGTCTATGTTCATATTCCTGGACTTAAAGGGTGAGCTGATCTGATGGATTGGGGTGCAGTGTGTTTGGGCTTGCCCCTGCCCATCCCCAACACGAGTGAAAGCCTTGACCTATGCCAAGGCACTAGTTGCCTTAAACTTTACCCACTCCCTGTGTCAGTTCAGTCTGGGACAGGCTGCCCAGAGAGGGGGTGGGTGCCCCATCCCTGGGGGTGTTCAAGGCCAGGTTGGATGGGGCCCTGGGCAACCTTGTGTAGCTCCAGGCCTGGAGGTTGGTGTCCCTGCCTGTGGCAGGGGGTTGGAACTCTCTGATCCTTGGGGTCCCTTCCAACTCAGACCAGTCTGGGATTCTATGATTTCCAGTGTGAACGGATTAGCAGCCCAGTCTGGACAGCGGCATCAGACCTGCATGTAATGTACAATGGGAGTTTGTACCCCAAACTCTGGGTGTATGAACTGTGTGTTCATGAACTGCATTGAATTCAGAGAAGGTGATCTCACATAAAGAGCTCATGCACAAACTGATGAAAATAAACTGCTTATAGGGAGGTTACACGAGCAATTACATCTGGAACAGCACTGGAGGCTTCCTATGGGATGAAATAAACCACAAGTTTGATTATTTTATTGATACAGATTCCAGACAATGTCAGCATGATGCATGTTCACCTGTTTGGAGCCTACTTTGGTCTGGCAGTCTCCTTGGCTTCTCTGAGCCATCACCAAGATCTGAGAAGAATGCAAGTACCCCAAAGTCAGATTTATTGTCCATGTTGGGTAAGGCGTTTGTTTAACATCTCAGTTGGAAGAAGAGATTGTGCTGGCAAGATAATGAAGTTTTTTGGGGGGTTGGCCACAGCACACTGAAGCTTCTGCAGGTCTGAATGAAGCTGAGCATTGAAAACTGCTGCTGCTGTGCTTGTGGCTTCTGACAAGTGTCAGCCTGTTTCCTACCAGGCACAGAAACTGCTCCTGTAATTGCTGTGGCTTAGTTTGCTCTTGTCAGTCTTGGCATAAAGGCTATGACAGGTTAACCTTTCCCTCTCCCAGCTAAGTTGTCCACTTCTGGGCTTGCTTAGGTGTTTTGGAAGGGGACCTGTGCAGCAGAGTTGAGGTTGTTACTTGTGTTCACTACTCCTTGCAGTTCCCAGCTGAGGCCAAGGCTCAGTTCTGTTTTGCAAGGTGCAGCACAGAGATAGGAAAAGGCAGTCCCTGCCTAGAAATGTAAAGGAAAAGATAAAAGCCTGCTGAAGAGTGAGGAATATGATACAGACAGGCACGTGAGGAAGGATCTGAGTGATGACAGACTGAATGTATAGGTGTTCCATTCTTTTTCTTAAAGAAGCAATTTAGTTTCTTTATTGCTACGGCTTCTGTTATGTAACTGCCACCAGCTGAACTGAGATGCTTCTGCAAAGGCACATGGAGTATAATTTATGGTCAGTTTAGGGAAATTGGGCCAAGCAGCAAGGCCCTGGTGCCTGTGCAGAACAGGCAGAATGCTGATTGTTTAGAAATCAACGGTGGAATTGGCCCCACTTGTATCCAAACCTGTATTTGAGGAGACGATAGGTAGGAAAAACTGATGTTAGAGGTGTTCTTGAAAAGAGCATCCTGCGTTCAACTCTGTGGAGGACCAGCAGAGCTGGTGCCTGACACTACAGCGGTTGCTGCTGGGAAGGTGTTGGCATAGCAGGGAGCTCTATGCCTTGTGATGCTTCACCCTTTGTTTAAGATGTGAAAATTAGAGAGAATGTAGGGGCCGGAGCCCTGCAGAGACAGCCTGTGCTGGATTCACTGTGGGTTAGAGCAGATAATGATAGTTGCTTGTCTTTGTCTCCAAGGCACTCTCTTTCTCTGGGTGTTCTGGCCAAGCTTCAATTCTGTACTCACTGTGGGTGGCAAGAGGAGAGCAATCTACAACACCTACTTCGCCAATGCAGCCAGTGCTGTGACTGCGTTCGTGTTGTCTGCTCTGACCACAAAGAATGGAAAATTCAGAATGGTGAGAGACAAGAGAGAATCACTGCGTGGGGAAAGTATACTTCTGTTGCTCTCAGTAATTCACTGACAGTATAATGGCTGTTTAAAACAAGGCTGGGTTTTCAGCTGGGGAGAACACTGAGGCTGTAACCTAGAAATTGTTCCTGATGAGGGGAGCAAAGGGGCAGCGCCGATCTCTCTCCTCCCTTTGGGGACCAGGGACAGAACCCGAGGGAACGGCGTGAAGCTGCCAGGGGAGGGTCAGGCTGGGTGTCAGGAAGAGGTTCTGTGCTGAGAAAGGGTCGGGCACTGGCACAGGCTCCCCAGGGAAGGGGTCCCAGCCCTGAGCTGGGCTGAGGGCAAGAAGCGCCTGGATGAAGCGCTCAGTGCCAGCTCTGACTGGGCTGGGCTGTGTGGGGCCAGGAACTGGACTGATGGTCCCTACAGGTCCCTTCCAGCTCAGGAGATTCTAGGATTCTGTGTTCTCAGTTTGTAATTCACAGGATACAGAGGCCCAGATGTGCCCTACAGAGATGGCACTGGTTGAGAACAGCAGTTTGTGATACTGGTGATGACTGAACTCTCCCTGTGTGTTCTTGTTACTTGCTTTACAGACTCATATCCGCAGCGCAGTACTGGCTGGTGGGATCACTGTTGGTTATACAGCACACAGCATTGAGCACCCTTGGATTGCAATGATTTTGGGCCTGCTCTCCAGTGCAGTAGCCATATTAGGATCTTACATTTCACAGGTAGTACCCAGAACATGAAATAGTTTTTGTATAAACTTATTTCCAAATGTAGGATACTTAAGGGAAACCTCTCCTTCAAAGAGATTAAAGCTAGGAAACCTGAAGTCTTTTGAGTGCAGTGCAGGATTGCAACTTGTGTTTTCTAGGTCTGTGATAGAAAATATTGTATTAGCAACTTGTGTTTCTCTGTATCAATTAAACATTCTCTTCTTTCCAGAGATGCCTGAACCCTGCTCTCAAGATTCATGACACCTCTGGAATTCATTTCACTTTCGGCTTGCCTGGTATACTTGGAGCCCTTGCCCAGGTTGTTCTCTTAGTAATAAAAAACTGGACTAATTCACCCAGGTACATAAATTCTTGCTATCATGTAATAAGCTCAGATAATCATTATTGTAGTGTGCCCTCAGGAGAGTTCTCATACATACAGACTACCTGAACATCATCACAGATAAGTTGTTTTAGACAAGATAACCTTAGATAATCTCTGAAATCAAAACAACCCAGTAAAAAAAGACTTTCAGAATTGAGCAGACTTTGGATCAAAACTTTAATATTAAAACTTTGGTCCCATTTTTTGTCTCATGTTTTATTTGATAGTAAACACAATACCCATAGGAGATGAAGGCTGAGGATGTGCATCCTTCCAAGACTCATTTTAGCTTTCGATATGTTTTGGAGGAGCTTTGTATGCTAATACAGGGGAGGGGTGGAAATGGTCATTTCTTTTTGAGTGAGACTTTAACTCTGAGTCAGGGGTGAGAATGCTAGTTTGGTCTAAAGCCAATCAGGACACTGACCTGGAAAATAAACTTGAGGAGACACCCTACAAATACTTGAAGGGCTCAGTTAAGGGTATTGTCTACAGGTTGTTCTGATCCAGCACCAGCATCTCGTTTTGAAAACCAAGCTCCCATCGTGTCATACAAGAAGTTCTCTGATCTTCTCTTTACACAGGGATGAATTGTGTTGTAGCTTAAGGGCCTTTATGCTTCTCAATGTGTTCTTACTGGTACAAACAAATTTAACAACATTTTAGTATTACTGTGGTGGCTTCTAAGGCAAAATATGTCCTCTGAAGTCTATATCAGGCTTCTGGTAGGATCTCATTGCAGCTGCAGAGAGATTGGAGAACAACAGGATTTTATGAGGTTTTGATGTAAAATGCTATGTAGACATTCATTCACAGTCTTAATTATAAATATAGCAACTGCAAAAGGTGTCTTGCTTTTCAGACTGGGTTATTTGGTCATGATTCACGTTGCTGCCTTCTGCCAGACCATCAGTGCTGCCTTGATAACAGGTTTTGCTGCAGGTCAGTATTGAAAGACTTGTGTCTGTAACATCCTATCACTTCCTCGGGCCAAGGGGTGCTTCACCTTACAGCACCTGCTGTCACATCAGTGCAACCCCTTTGCAGAAACAGGCTCTGAAGTGTGCTTCTGTGGGTAAGTTATTTGTAGAAGCAGCCACAGGAAACGTGAATGCCAGGGCCTCTTCAGAGAGGAGATAGATTCAACACAAATAACCTTAGTAGCACCATTCTTTCATTGTTGAAGTTTATTTTAGCAGATGCTTAACAGCTGCCTTCAAATTTCAGACAGGAGATGTGTGAGGATGAAAATCTTTTTACATTGGAGTATTGTTTTAGTGACAGAAAAATACAATCTAGAGCTTGTTGCTTTTTGAACTAGTTGGTATAAAGCTACAAATTTTCAGTTACATCAGTTACAGGCTGCCCAGAGAGGGGGTGGGTGCCCCATCCCTGGGGGTGTTCAAGGCCAGGTTGGATGGGGCCCTGGGCAACCTTGTGTAGCTCCAGGCCTGGAGGTTGGTGTCCCTGCCTGTGGCAGTGGGTTGGAGCTCTCTGATCCTTGGGGTCTCTTCTAACCCAGACCAGTCTGGGATTCTATGATCAGTAGCTCCCTTGCATCATCCCAACACTAAGCTTTGATCACGAGTGGTTTGGGATCATCAGGGCTCATGTGTTTCCCATGTGACATTATGGTTCATTGCAGCTGGTCTTTTTTATAGCTGTGGATTCTGCCTTTCATGTAGCAGATGAAAATTGTTGTGAAATATGCTCTCAATGGGGTTTTTTTGGTGCTTTTAATTGATCCAAAACCTTTGCATTACCCTAAATGTAATTAAGAAGTTGATCTAATTGAGCAGATTAAAAAAAAATAAATTCAGCTAAAATAATCAAACCTTCAGTGTACAACCAATTGTTTAAAAATCTGGGTGTTTCCATCTGGAATCCCAGGCTAAGCGCTTGATAAGCCAAATTGCTTTAAATTGCAAAAATTTAATGATTTTTGTTGTATTTTTAGAATCTGGCAGGCTGTTTAAAATGGGGTTTTAATGGGGTTTTATCTAGGGTAATTAATTTTTAATGACACAACCCTCAATCCTGGCAAGCTTCTCTCTTTGTATTTAAGGTCACATTGAGTGAAGGGGCTCAGCTGAAAAGTTGAGTTCTGAATTTGTATTTTGCTCTATGTTAAACTTGGATGTGTGCTCCTGAAACCTCCAGTTACATACAACCTTCCCCTTTCCATGCTGTTTATATTTAAATTGGATATATGTGTTTTAACATACAGGTTTAATCTTAAACCTCAAACCGTTTAAGACCATCCCTGTATCAAAGTACTTTGAAGACCAGCTTTATTGGGAGGTAAGTGTTAATGTAAAATTAACAATGTGACTGTACTTAACACCTTGTTGACCTTGATGAGGAACTGTAGGTACTTGAATTTAAAAGAGAGGGATAATTCCATTCCAAAGGACATTCTGGGTGCACTGTTTGAAAGGATGAACTGTTCTCACTGCTGATTCAGAGCCTGAACTAACGTGGTTATTAATGTGGTGTCAGTGCCATTGGTGGGCACAGGGCTAAAGGTGAGAGGATCTTGTTTGTTGGAATGGGTTATCTCAGGTGCTCAGCCATCGTCTGGGATTGACAGCGCTGGCCTCTGTGCTTCATGTGCAGCCCCTGAGACTGGAGCAGCAGCTCGGAGAGGGATTTTCAGAAGGCAGTGAGTGGAATGGAAGGTGTTCTTTCTGAAGACAAACCAAATGTCCTGCAGCCTTCACAGCTGCAAAGTGGCAGTGCAGTCTGTATATGGACATGTGAGGTGTTGAATGTGATCCTGTAGCTGATTTAAGGAAAAAGAAGTGGATGAGAATAAGCTGCTGCTAAGGTTTTCTACTCCTTTTTATGTCATGATTTGATGCATAAAATGTTCTGATACACAAATGTTTGTCTTCTCAGTTTCCCCATTTGGCTGTTGGATTTTGAATGGAGGAACCCAGATGACTGATTTGACCAAGATAAACTTTACTTACTTGTTCCCGGAGAAAAGGAAGAGCTGTGTGGGGTTGAAAGGGCACATCAGTGTCAGCTCTCAGGCTTGCAAAAGCCATCCCAAAGGCCACCCAAAAACATCAATAATAAACTCTTGAAACATGGTGTAAATTTAGAATGCATTTTGCTTTGCTGGTCTTGGAATATACAAAGAGGTTGGCTGTGTTCATTGCTATAGTGGCTTATCAATCACAAGGCTTGGAAATGTAAAGCTTCCAAACTTGACTTTTAGCTCCCAAGTGTAAAAGCCAAAATATGTATTTCAAGTATAATTTGTCAAGGAGTACATAACTCTTTCTTGTCAGCGAAGTGTTGAAGTACTTGTTTTTTAGCTAAATTAATTCTGTTGAAGGCCTTGTTAAGCAAGGATTTGATGAGTGAGCTGAATCAGGGCCAGAACTCTGCATCTTGCCAGACTGAGCTCAGTTATCTGACTGCTGAAAGAAAAATCTGTAATTCTTTGGCTCAGGCTACTCAGAAGTTTGAATAGTGAGAAGTTGAACTGTTCTGCTTGTGAACGCTGCCCCTGAAATCACGATATTGCTGGTATTTAAGACTACTCCACTGCAGAGCGAGGGTGTGGACAACCAAAGAGGCTGAGGGAAGAGTCCTTGGTGCCCTTTTTACTGAAGTGTCTTCCCTTGAGCTGGTTTACTCTGAGATGAGCTGGCACAGGAGCTTGAGTCTGGTTGGGCAGAGGATTCTGCATGAACAGGGCTTGTTTTTAAGTGGATGGTGATCCTCAGCATTTCTTCTTTGTTTCAAACTTGCTGACATCAAAAGAACTCCTTCAAAAATGCTTACATAATAAAAAAAGTCAAAATGTAATTGCTCTTTATTCAGCATGCTTGCTTAAATATGAAATAATGAGGAACATTAAAGCAAAGCCCAAGTTCTTTGATGGTGGCTGCAGTAGTGCCTGTTGCCCCGACTCACTCATGGGGGATGTAGCAAAGTAGATCCCTACAGTTACACAAGTGTGAGGCAGGTTTCCAGTAATGAGGAATCAACTTGTGGAGGAAAGGCCAGTTGTTCTTATTTCCAGTTGCAAAACAGCCAGGGCTCTGCTGAGGGTTTCAGCTGCCCACAGCTCAATGGTGACATGCAACCTGGATGTGTGCTTATGTAGTCACACTGTCTCACAGTTAACACACCACTTGTGCAATCCAGGCTCAACTGGAGCACTTTTAACTTTCCAGAAACCCAGTGTAACTGCTGCACCTCAAACTGCTCCTGCCATTTCCTAGCAGGAGTGCTGTTAAGAAATACTATTTTATGCCCTCCTTTTTCCCCATGTCTTTTATTGTTGACTGCCAGAGCCTGGATGAATGGATAGGAGGGGGCAGGTACAAGAAGAGCTCTCTCACCTCAAGTGAGCATGCTACAGTATCAAAATTATCCCTTGTAGTGACCCTCCCTGCTCCAGAAACTCTGTACCAAAGAGAACTCTTCTCTGAAGAGGACTCTTCCTTTGTTTTACAATGGATAAATAGTTGACAGCAAGCTTTGAGAATGAGCCCTCCTAGAGTCACTATGCAATTTGTTCTTGTGACTATGCAATGTCATCCACAGCAACAATAAGCTGTTACTTGTTATCACCATAGGATTAAATAAATACCAGGGGAAGGAAAAAAATAGCCCAGAGCAGTACAATTGTATATTGTGCAAGAAAAGTCACACACCACTAAGTTTTGAAATTGAAGGAATGGTTATATTGTCCAGGTATAGGAAATATTTAATAAATATATGTTAAAAAGTTGGTTTAAAGCATTTTTAGTAAGTCTTGGACTGTAAATACCATCATAGAAACAGCTGGTTAAATACACCTAGTCGAGTAGCAAACACAGTATCATAAAAGTCACTTCCATTGATACTTGTAGCAACTTTACATCTGTCAAAAAACATGACAACATTTAAATCAACAGACAGGAATAAAAACATTAAACAGAGTTTTAAAATGAGAAGGTTTAGTGCTATGATGTAAGTTTTCCTTGTTTTATCGTTAGATAAACCCAAGGTCACCCTTTACAAAATGGTTTTACAAAATCTGGGGAGTGTGGAGTTAAAAAACCAGCCTGGCCAACGCACTTCCACGAGAGTGTTCACTGCCACAAATCTTCTGTGCGACCAAATTTGAAGACCAGTCCTCTGTTTAAACCAGAATAAAGAGATGTGAGTACATAACAGAGCAAATCAAACACCTCATATTTTAACTACTTGATTCCAGGGAGCAAGCTGTACTGTAAATCCAATTCCTGGTTTCACTAGGAAAGCTACACACACAGATTCCCAGATGTCCCCTGTCTTTACCAGCAGTTTATTTACCCATGTCTCATTACAAAACAGGCTTAAGGAAAAACAGATGACAGGAAGTTTCAGTTTTAGTCATTATAAACAAATTTGATAATGAAAAGAACAAAACAAAACAGCCTTACCCAAAAAAGATGAATGCATTCTGGAAAAACACAGCTATTCCTGGGTATACAACTGTTTTTTCTGACAAAAGGAAAAAAAGTCTCCATAAATTGTTTTGGATGCAGTTTTCAAGAATATCCCCTCTCTGGCATTTAGGAAATACTAAAGAGCAAAGATAACCAGCTTCATTTAAATATGACCACGTGGAGTCTAGGGCCTGAAAAACCATCTCTGCTGCTCACTTGAGTGACACACAAGACAAGCATGAGCCTCACCCTGCTGGAAAGTTATTTCCATTTCTCTTTGTGCCCCCTCCCCTCCATCATTGGCCTTTCTAAACCAATGAAGCCTGTCCTGTTTCCTGATCCAAATCGTCCATCTCAAACGCAGTTCCCACAAAGGCTGTAATTACTGCATGAGACTGCACATCCTGCTGGAATGCCTGTGTGTGTCAGCACACAGACCTATAGGTAATGACAATACACAAGATGAGAGTGTGTATTAGCGCCACCACGTAACTGGGTTTCCCTGAAAATCCCCCAGGACTTGATTAAGGCCAAAGCTGATGAGACTGTAAATTAAACGAAACCACCAGCTGCCCTGACTGGTGCTCACTTCAGCTCCAGCTACAAGTACTTTACATACCTCTTTACACAAACTTCGGTGACGTTCCTGCCTTTTCAAACCTAACACCCTGCAGTTTTCACATCTTGCTCAAGTCTTGTCTTCACAAAAAGTTTCCATGGGACACAATGTCTGCACTTAAATAGATAATTTGATTTTTTTTTCCCCATTTGCTAATTTAGTATATAGATTTGGGACCAATTTACACAAATTTGGTAATTTTTATTCTGGGACTAAGTGTTCACCCAGACAATTATTCCCATGTAACTGAACAGTTCCCAGCTCACCAAGACCTGCATGGAAGTTTGTGACTTAGATAAAATCCATCCTGATAATAGTAGACAGTATGGAATAGTGGAGTGTAGGGAACAGGGCCTGCCTAGAAATTATCTAAAAACGAGTTCTAAAATTCAACAGTCATTTAAAATACTTTCAAACTTTCAAAAATGGATCAGGTCACAGTCTGTGCTGCATCTTACCTTTAACAACATAGCCTCCAAAAAGGATCCACATGGAAGCAATCAGAGATCCAAAGGCCATCATAAAACCAATGAACAGCCAGATCCGAGCACCTTGAAAAAGACATAGGGATGTTTTGTGCCTGTGTCCGCGTGCGCACGCTTGAGAGCTCCAGTGTGGTTTTGTTTCAGAGCACCTTCCATGATACTCCAGAGCAATGCACAGGCTTGCAACATGCACCCTGGAACAGACCTTATGACACCTTTCCAACGCCACTGTACCTGTTTGTCCCAGGCAGCCTTCACTGTAACTGTCACCCCGCACTTGCCCATTAGACACTGCGTTGATCCTGTACAAGCAAAACAGGATAAAACTGGGTAAACACAGGTAAAGGAAGAAGTGTTTACAAAACAAGAGAAACTTCTCAGGAATCTATATGAAAAGGATGATGTATTCCTTGCGCTTTTTGTTGTGTGTTTTGTTTTAAAGGAGGACAAGAATAAAACTTAAAAAGCATTTTTCCAAAGACTAGTAAGACTTGGACCTGTATAATATACTTATTTCTTTTTTTAAATGCTTCCTTACTATAAATATCAGAAATATAAGAAATTAAACACACTCAGACAGCAACTCCATCTGTTATTCATAGTTACCTCTCCTACTACTACACATATTTTATTGCATCAAATAAGTTTGAGGAGTGTGTGGCTCTCTTGATCGTGCATCGATGAAGAAATTGCACTTACATTAGGAATGCAATAGTGGCTATAACCCCACAAGCATGGTATGAATGGTTGAATTCTTCCACTTTAGGGTATTTTACGGCTGCATCTATGATGATCCACCAACCTGTAAAAAACTATTGAAAAAAAAGGAAAGCACAACAGCTTAAAAAGTGGACACAGGCCATTTAACATTATGTAAGATTGCTCTAGGAAAAAATAACATTAATATATAAAACCATTCATACAGTCTCCAACCCAAAGTCAACTAATAGCTTAATTAGTTTTGCCATCATCTTAGGAATAAGGTTAGATGCAAACCCAGAGATGGGTAGAAGTTGTGAAATTGAAGTAACAAATAGCTGCAAGCACCCAGAACAGATTTTGTCCTTAACTCTGCTGCTACGTACAAGGACAACACATCCCTCCCTGTTCTTCCTTTTACTTCCAAACAGTTAATAACTTTTATCCCATTAACAGCAGAAAAAGCTCCCGAAAGCAGCCCTAGAGAACCTGTACGTACCAGCACTCCCGCAGCAACAGAAGCAATTGTGTTTCGTTTCTCTCCCCAGTCAACACACTCCGAGCACCTCAGGCTCTCCAGAAAACCTGACATTTTTCAGCGCTCTGAAGAACTAGAGAAGAAAGAGGGACGTTTCTGCCAAAGAGGAAACCCGTTCACGTCAAGGGCTGGCACAGAGCAATCCGCACGGTGCGAGGGGAGGTGAAACCGCTACGCGCTGCCTGAAAATCCCACAGCCAGGATCCCTTTTGTGAGGGACGAGCTGACAGAGCCTGGTCAACACCCCCCCAGACGCCGCAGGGGAGGCGGCGGCCTCGGAGCTGAGGCAAACACGGTGCTGGTCAGCGTACCCAGCCCTCAGAGGGGGCCCACCGCCCTCCCGCCGCTGAGGCCGATATCATTCGGCAGGGCTGTAGCCATCCGAGAGGCAGACAAGGCACAGGCCAAGCGTCCTGTCCCGCCCCGCCTGGACGCTGCTCCCGCCCTGAAGCGGCGCCTCACGCCGCGTCTCTGCTCACCTGAGGGCGGGGAAGCACCGTCGGCCACAGCAGCCCCACCGCGCCGCCAGCCAGCCGCCGAGCCACGCACACTGCGCATGCGCGGAGCTCAGCTGATAATTCCCCGGCAGTCAGGAGGCGGGGCGGCCGCTCGCAGGCGCACTGGGTGCAAGCGGAGCCCCGAACAGATCCTTTCTGCGCATGTGCCACGGTACGGGGGGGGCGGAGTGACAGTAGCCAGCGCGCATGTGCAGAGGGAGAAGGCGGTGCGCCGACCGTCGCGCATGCGCGTCTGTTGCTGTTACGTAAGGGGAGCGGGTTCTGGAAGGTTCTCGGTCGCCTTTAGTTGCTGCTGGGCGGCGGGAGCGGGTGGTGTTCGGGAGCTGCGTCCTACCGGGACTGCGTTGTCGGTCGTTTGCTGGGTGGAAGGAGCTGCGCCGCTCGCTATGGGGGTGACTCACGAGGCGGGGCTGTCTCCTCAGGCGTCGCCGCTGGAGCAGGATCCGTGCGGGGGAAGCCCGGCTGCTTGGAGCCGGTGAGTTGGCGGGAGGGCGGGGTGGCTCTTGGGGCGCCGAGGAGCCCTCGGTTGTCTCTCGGTGACTGTGTGGAGGGGTGCGGGCCAGGCGCTATTCACGCTTTCCTTCGTTACAGGAGCGCCCAGGCGTCTCACGGGAACCAGCACCGGGGGTGTCCGGCAGCTCCCAGCGGTGAGTGCCTCTCAGAGGGGAAGCCCGGCCCCTGCCAACGCGCGGGCTCGGCCGGTGGCGTGCGCGGCGGGAGGTGGAGGTCCCCGGGTGGCTGGCAGTGCCCTGCGTAGCGCTCCTGATATCGGCCCTTGATTAGAGCCGGAGTTGTGAAACTTGAGCTGTGTAGTAGCTGGGGAATGGTTTCGAGCCCTCTAGAGCCCTTGATCGATTTCAGTGAGGCTTTAAAGGTATACCAGGTATAGAAGCCTTGTGGGAAGATAGCTTCCTTCAGCGGTGAAGTGGTGACGCAACCGAGGGTTTAAGCTCCGTGATAGTTCCACCCTCGAGCCCAGGAACCTTTGTGGATAGAAAATGGCTGCCACTAAAGTGGGACGGGCGTTGTAATTATTAATATACGGCCTTAATAAATGTTCTCTCCTTTACAAGTCCTGTCCAGTGACTTGTTAGCTGCATTTAAAGCAGATTGAAGGTAAAATACCTTGAAAACTCCATTTGACAGGGATGTGAACTTGTGTGCCTTTCACAAAAGGTGTGTGCATGCCTACTAAAGGAAGGCTATTAAGCTTAAAAGCCACAAATATCTCTTCAAAGGTTCACTCAGAACTACTCACGGTTAAGATTGAAGCCATTTTTAAACCTAGTATAGAAGACTGACTACAGGAGCAGAAATTATAATACTTAAAATTATCATATGAAAAACATGCTGATAAACTGGATGAGAATTGTAGGTGTGTTTGTTTATTCTTGAAGTTTTTTGCCGGTGTGTCATAAAGTTTGTTGTTATTGTATAAATGACTTGCTGCATGTAAATGATTACCTTCCTCCTCCCCACCCGCAACAGGAACAGAGACTGGGTATTGCCGAGCAACAGTAAAAACAGAACCAGCTTCTGAAAGTAGCTGCACAGAGAAGATGGTGGTTAGCAAAACTGAGGCTATGACAGACTTCATGGATGACTTAACCCTCAGCTCACCAAAGAAGAGAGAGTCGTCTTTGAGAACCAAGAGGAGTTGCGATAGGTCATCAACGAGGTCATCTAGCAGATCCTCTTGCAGTTCAAGATCCAGTTCAAGTAGCTCCTCTTCAGCTTCCTCTGGAAATTGGAGCCGGTCCAGATCAAGGTCACCAGCTAGAAGAAATGGTTCCCAAAGGTACAGAAGGTACTCACGCTCATATTCCAGAAGCCGGTCCAGATCACGTGGGTACATGAGGTACCGGGGAAGGTACCGTGCCAGATACTACAGGAGGTACCACCGCTCTCCTCCAAGGTATAGATCACGCAGTAGGTCGTGGTCTCGTGGAAGATCATACTACAGAAGGTCCTATTCCAGAAGCAGATCACATTCAAGAGGCCGAAGATACTATGGTTTTGGGCGAACAATATATCCTGAGGCTTACAGGAGCTGGAGAAGCAGGTCAAGAACAAGATCTCGGAGTCGGTCACCTCTCCATTTGAGTGAAAAAGGTATTTTTCTTTTTGAGAAAACACATGAGAGACTCAAAGCTTCCATGTGTGTACTTGTTCTATAGAATGTAACTGATAATGGCAGTATGGAAGAAAACATGGTTATAAGAATGTATTTAAAACAAGTGGTTCAGAGCATATTCTTTGCACTTGAACTGAAGCTAAATCTCCCAGGTTCTGAAGAAAACTCAGTTGATGGTTCTGTAGTAGTAGTAAACCAACAGACTTGGGGCTTGCATGAGTAGCTACTTGTTGATTTAACCATAAGACAGTTACACTTCTTTTTTCCTCTTACAGACAAGAGAGAACTCCTGGAAATTGCCAAAGCAAATGCTGCAAAAGCTCTGGGAACAGATAACATAGTCTTGCCAGCGAGCTTGAAGATCCTTACTCCTTCCAAGGAGATAAAAAATGAAAAACAAGAGCATGAAGATCCTGGGGAGTCAGCTGAGGTAAGTATGGAGTATTCTCAAAGAAAAGGTAAACCCTTCTTAAAACTTGTCACCTGCATGGATTTGTTACAGTTCTTAACTGGACTTTGTGGTTATGAATTCAGACCCTTGAACAAAAACTTGAGATTTACCAGAATGCTAAAAACTAGCTTAGAAACTGCTGTAGATTTTGTGTTAAGCCAAAAAAGTACTACAGACTCTCTTGGAGAGGTTTGACCCAGTGAGCTGTGTGCAGGCTATCATGTAGTGATAGGCTGGGAAGGAGAGGTCAATGTAGCTTGTTCTTGTGAGTTGTTCTTCGTGCCCATTACTTGAGTAGTTCATGTGTTTGACCTAAACCAAGGAGTTTCCTTACCAAATCTAGTGAGTAGTGTCGGGTTCTTTAAGGTTAAATCTTTCTACCCTTTTTAACTGTTAAAAGCTTTTCATGTGCAACAAACTGTTTCCCAGAAATTACATGCCCAAGCACACAATGCATTTTACATACTTTATTTCTGTCTTATAGAAATCATGACTATGGTTCCAGACATGATGAAGAAAATCTGTTGGTAATTAAGGGACTTGTGGGCTATAGCTGCTGTGCATTTAAGGGAGGGAGAAACTTGAGCAGCTTAAACTGAATTTGGATTTTAGTTTGGCTCTGTTGGTGTGTTAACCTGATTCATTGTAAATACAAAAGTGCAATAACTGTTACATCAATCAGATACTATTTCAAGTGGAAGTAAATTTACTGAGGGTGTTAGACAAATGGTACAGGCATCCCTTTCATAATATATGCAATATATTCCAGATGTTGAGAGAGTACAGAAGAAGAGGCCTGCATCACTTGCAGATAAGTTTATTGTCATTATCCAAAGCTCGTCAGGATGGACATGCAGAACTTACAGCAACTTGCTCTTCCATTGCACCTCGTTCTATGGCAGTCCATGTTTTGAATCCTTTTTAAAATTAACTGGGGCATGGACATCAGGTCATGTGCAGATTGGTTAAAATATTGAATGTGTTTACAAACAGATCAATGCTGAACTCAATTTGATCTTTAGTAGCTTACAGCTACTTTTTGATGTAAATATCTGAAAGAACTGTGCCAGAAAGTTTACACTCTGTAGTAACTGTTAACTAGCATGGAATAATGCATCATCCCACTGAAGCTGTGTGTGCTCTTCTCTAGCAACCCAGAAGACCAGCAGAAGAGATGGCCAAGAGTGGATTGGAGAGAGCAACCCTGCAGAGGAGCATTTCTTTCAGTCCTAATGTAAGTGTCGCCCACCAAGGTAGAATTCCAGTCATTCACTGGAATTCATCCCTCCTGTGTTAGACTGTTCCCAGCCCTTGGGTGCTGACTTAAAGATCTTAATGGTAACATATTTATTATTAGGAGGAGTTAGATAAGTACTTGAGCAGTGGAGCACTGCAAACAGTGCAGTGATGTGTTCAGAATAGATCTTTACCTTCTGACACCTGATAATGTCAAGTGTTACACTTCAGAGGTTATAGTACAGAGCTGGTTTACAGCAGAGCTCACTTCAGGTTACGTGTCCAGTTGTATTTTAACAACACAGAACTAAGGAAAAAGCAACTTCCCTAAATCCTGTGTTGTGTTAAGTGTACATGGCTGATGCTCAGCAGGTGTTAGGTCTCCTGTGAGCTGGAAAGAAAATGGTTATTGGTACAGGCAGCCCTCGATGTGACAGGTCTTGGTATGTTCCTTCTGGCATTTACTGAAATAAGTTTATCTTTCCAGAATACCATGGCAAAACCAGTACTACAGAAGCCAGCGAGCCATGTCGTTAAAGAACCCGCCGTTTCCCCGGGAAAGGAAGATGACAGAAAGGGAAGTCCCTATGGGCAGTGGGTTCCTGTCAAGAAGGAGGAGAAGAAAACATTCTTAAACTTCTCACCCAAAAGTACACTGTTCCGGGCACGTTAGCCTGGTTCACTGTCAGACCTGCAGCATTTTGCTTACTTCAGTAATGACACCTGATATTTTCTGATCAGATTGAGGACTTGTTAATACTGAGTATTTATTTTGAGATCTTAATTTTGGAATCTTAGGTTTCTCTTTCAGATGTAGACCACACAGTGATCCAGAAGCCACAGGTGGGAATCTTGTATATTTGTAAATATTTTGTATTGCTTTAATGGACTAGAACTTACAGGTGGGTAACTTTTTCTAAATGATAGCTCAGCAGCTGTTACTTTAAACACTTGATTTATGTTGTGTAACTGTTTCCTTCAAGTAAATAAACTCGTTTGCACTGGCTTCTCACTGTGTCAAGTATTAGACCTGTGTTTGGTAGTAAGTTGGCCATGGCCTGTAAGTAGTTATTTCCAGGTTTAGTTCTGTAACCCTGCTGTGACCATGAAGCACAACAGAAGATGATTTCTGCTTCACTGTGATGGTGCAACTCTACCCCAGAATGGTTCTTGCCAGGGCTGGGCTTAGTTCACAGCCTCTGGAATAACTTCCCCAGATACTTTGTGTCTCTGAGTAGAGGGGTGTTAAAAGCAGGTGCTTGGCCTGTTGCATGGGTTAGAGCGCGCAGTTAAGCTTGTGTTTTGTAAAAATAAACTACTTGTAAAATAAACTGCCTCTGACTCCTCCAGTCTGCAAGAAGCTTCTTTAGAACCCTGAGGCCAGGCTGGCAGCTGAGCTGGGGTGATGCTGGAGAGGGGGAGGAGAGACAGCTCTGCATGTGCTGCCTGTTGTACCAGTGGCTTTTAGGAACTGTAAAACAAACCATGCTTTAGCCTAAATTGAGAGGCAAGTGGCTGTCTTTATTTAGGTAAGAAACAGCACAATCAGGTTACTTGCTGAAGTAAAAGCTATGTACAGCTGAAAGTCAAAAGGTACTTCACTCATTAAATAGGTCTGCAAAGCATTTTTCTTGATACAACTTAAAATCAGCCACCTGCTGTCTACACCCAGCTTGACTGGTGTAGCAGGGCAGTTAGACAGCTGTTCCTCTCTCCAAGTTCTGTTTGATCTCTGCTGTGTACTTCCCATAGAACCTCTCTGCCTTCTTGTTGAACTTGGCATTTCTCTCGTTGATGTAGTCGATGTCGGCGTCATCGTTGTAGGGACGGCGGCGGCTGTACTTCTCACGCTTCTCAATCCTGTAAGACAAGCAGCAGCAGTTGAAAACCTGATCCCAGAAAGCTGCTCTGTGTCACCCTGCTTTCTCTTAGTCTTTACTTACTGCTTTTCAAGATCTGCAACCATTCTGTCAACTCCTTCCTTGGATGGCACGTGCGTTCCATGGAGGAGGCTGTCAGATGTGGGATAGAGTGCTTCACCACTAGACAAGAGTAACAACACAGGCCCCAGGTCACACAGCTACCAGTTGCTTTGAGGCACCACTGCACTGGGTAGACTCCTGGTTTAGCACTTTGAGGCTAATGTGTCAGTCAGACCTATGCTGAGCTGTAGGAGCCCAGGATTCAGGGGAGAATGTGTCAGTACCAAAAACAAGCATGCTTAATTACTCTGAGGCATGTGCTTATGAAAGAGGAACCCAGCACTGAAATTCTTCATTTCTGTGTAATTTAATTACTGCTTCAAGCTCACTAATATGAAGCTTGAAGAAGCAAATGTCCTCAATGCCCCTGACAAAGAGGGGTTGCAGGATTATTTTAAGGCTGGTGCTGTGTATGAGAATACCCAGGGCTGTAAAGGACCAGGTTTAGTCTGCAGCCCTTGCTGAGAACATAGAAATACCCTGTGTGGTAGCAGAGGGCTGAAGTCAAACTCACTACTGCTCTTTGAGTTTCTCATACTGCTCCAGGTCAGGTTTGATCTGCCGGGTCAACCGCTGGTACTGGCGCAGCTGAGCAGCTGCATAATCTGGAAGGAAAGGAAGTGGTGTCAAGGTGAAGGGTTTCCTGTAGAATTTCAGCTGCAAACTGAACCATAACAAAGGTGTTTGGTAAAAACAGAGTGTTCAGCCATTACCTGAAAATCCAAGGTCTGGATTTTTCCTCTTCTTTTTCCTTTCCCATCTGTCAGCATCCTCAGCACTGATCTCCAGCAGTTTAACTCGCTCATAGTCTTCTCCTCTTGCTGCACATTCCTAATGCAGCACAGAGAGCAACGCTTCAGTCTTAACAAGATAGTGACCAAGCATAGAACTTCATCAGTCCATTTGACCTCTAATGCAGGACACCAATTTACACAATCAGGAGTCTAATTAGGAGATGGATTTTCTGGAGATAATGTCTGTAAGCTCTCATGGCTGGCTGGCTGCCACAAAGGCGGGGCTCAGCCTCACCATGGGAGCTCAGCCTGAGGCTCAGCAGGGTTAAGGGGCAGCTGTAAATGTGCATTTACCTTCTTCTTTTCCTCCACCTTCAGCTCCCACTCCAGCCGAGCTTTTTGGCTTCCCAGTTTGCTGGCAATTTAAGTCTTTTATCTTCTTCCACCACTTCTTGGTGATTCAGCTTGCGTGCCTCATTCTAGGAACACACAGGATCATTACAGGCAGCAACACTTGGCCACAGAACAAGAAAAAACAACCTCCAGAGCCACGGGTGCTTGCCCAGGGAGGGGGCCGGGCCGCTGCTTCCTGATCCTGCCACATGAACATATGGCAAAGGGCCGAAGAAACCATCACCCACAGCGCCGGAGCGGAGTTAGACCAGACGAGTTATCGCTGATATGATGGGAGCTGCACACAACCTCCCCGGGGCCACCGGGGCCTGTGTCCGGGCCAGGCATCGCCCCGGCCCGGCCCGCCCCGATCGCTTGACCTCCTCAGAGCTCTGCGACCAAGCTGGCAGGAACCGGCCCGCCCGCCGCCACCGCCACCGCGTACCCGCTTCATGTGGAGCTCGCGGAACTTGCGCAGCCGCTCCTCGCGTTTCTCCGCCGCAGCGGCCGCCGCCGTGCCAGGCCTCGCCTCGTCCTCCGAGCCCGAGGAGCCCTGAAACAGCCCGTACTCAGCCACAGGCACCGGCAAGGGGTCGGGAAACACTCACCCCCCCATCCCTCTCCCTTCCGCGCCGCCGCCACCTCACCCCGCCATCAGGCTCGGGAGCGCCCAAACTGCCCAGCGCCGACACCTCCGCTGCCGCCATCGCTCACGACAAACGCTTCCGCTTCCGGCTTCGCGCACGTCCTGCCGCGGCGCTCGGGCGCCCCCAAGCGGGCGGGAGGAGCTGCCTTCCCCTCCCTTCGTGAGGCGACTGAGCCCGGGACTGCCCCTCCCCGCCCCGCCGTTAAACCCCCGGTGCTATTCGCCTCGAGGCCCGCGGGGCTTCTCCCCCTTCCCGCAGCTCTGCTCCCTGCCAGCACCTGGTTACTGGGTTTGCCGCCGCAGCCTCCGGTCGCCCCCCGCTCTGCTGACCGGTTCCCAACGACCCGTGGGAGAATCCCAGAGCGTCAGGAGGGACCTCAAAAGCTCATCCAGTCCCACCCCCTGCCAGAGCAGGATCCCCCAGACTAAATCCCACAGGAACACATCCAGCCAGGTTTGCTGTCTGCAGAGAAGGAGACTCCACAGCCTCTCTGGGCAGCCTGTCCCAGGGCTCCAGCACCCTCACAGGGACAAAGTTCCTCCTGACATTCCCATGGAGCTTCCTCTGCTCCAGCTCACACTCACTGCCCCTTGTCCTGTCGCTGCCATCCCTGAGCAGAGCCTGGCTCCAGCCTCCTGACTCTGGCCCTTTACATGTTTATAGACATTGATGAGGTTGCCCCTTGGTCTCCTCTGAGCTAAAGAAAGGACCGAGGGGTGACCTCATCCATCTCCCTCAGCCTCTCCTCACGAGGAAAGTGTTCTGCTCCATCACCTTCATTGCCCTGCACTGGGCTCTTTCAAGGAGTTCTATGTCCTTCTTGAGCTGAGGGGCCCAGAACTGGACCTGATATTCCAGGTGTGGTCTCACCAGGGCAGAGCAGAGCGGAGATATATTGATATAATCTTGCTGCGCACAAACAAATGCATCTGGGTGCACGTGTGTGTCATCTCCTTATATTCTCCAGTAAAGGTAGAAGGGTTCAGGATGTTTGTTTTTCTTTCCAGAAATGATCCAAACCCTGTCAGGCCAATAACTCCCAGCCGAAGAGTCGTGGTTTAAATTGACCTTGTCAGCTTCAGCCCATGACTTTCCAGCAGAGGGAAATGCAGCACAAGCGGTGAGGGGCTGTGGCAATGGCAGGCAGCCCTGGCAAGCGCCCGCTATCTCTGTTCTCTTTTAACTTCGCTTTCTTCCGCTGCCAAAGCCTGATGCATGCTGAGTGATTAAAAATATCAAATACAGTGTTACCCAGTAAGGAGTCAAGTGAGAAGAAAGAAAAAATAAAAAGAAAGCCAGCAACATAAAACAGCAGACTGGGGCAAAGGATGGGAGGCAGAGGGCTTTTATTGAGCCCTGTTGACGATATCATAAGAAAAAGGAGAGGATTGACCCGATGTGGTTTGGTTTTTGGGTGTCCCCCTCCCCTGCCTTCTCCACATCCTCGCAGCTTGGCGAGGAGTTGTCCAATTTCTGTGCACACTGGGGACAAGGACCACTGGTGCTGGAAGAGAGGAGATCGCTGAAAGAAGCAGCCAGAGAAGTGGTTGATGTCGTGCAGTAGATTGGGCAGAGTCTGAGTTAGGTGCTTGGGCCACAGCTTTTCCAGCATCTCTCTGCTCCACCTGGAGCCCCTGTCTTCCCTGCCGTGTGGGGGTCTCTTAGGTCCTGAGCTCTTTGCTCCCATGGATGTCCCACCAGCCATGCAGGTGGCCTCACAGAAATGGTTTTCAGCCAAGGTGATGGTGGCAGCAAAGGAAAGCTGACAGGTCTTGCTGCCGCTGTAGCAGGAACCCCAGCCAGGCTTGTCCCAGCAAGTCTTGGGGCTTGTAAAGAAGGGGAGCAGGACCCGGACCCACTCGTGTGCCCAAAGGTGGTGCTCTGCTTTGGGGTTGAACTCTGTGTCCTCATGCATGGGAACTGCTCGCCACTCTTGGGGTCAGAGAAGTTTTGGGAGCAGGGAGAGATGCTGGCCTGGCTCTTGGGAGCACGAAACACTGCGTCCACTGCGGCCCTCACCTGTGGCCGTTTGACTGGCCTTTTGTTTTCTGGAGCATCCAGACAATCCCCTGTGACATCTGTGTGCTCCATCACTCTGTGTCTCCTCCCAACACAAGTTAGGAGCAAGCGGAGGGGCGAGCAGCAGGGAGGAGGGTGGGCTGCGGGCAGAGGCTGCCTTAGGTACCCGCTCCGTGACAGGGTGGGCACAGCTCAGCCACAGAGGGGGCATCCACCGCTGGCGTGCTCACTCCCCTTCCATTTCATCCTGGGAAAAAGGAGGGATCCTACGGGTTTATATCCTTGGCCCTGGGCACAGTGGAGCCTCTTCTCCCTTCTCGCTGCCGTCACGCAGTTATAAAATAAGCTCACTTCTGTGGATTTGTAGGGTCTGATGCCAACCTGGGGATCCCCATTCCCAGTGCAGGAGCTGAGTGCCTCCCCAGCTTGGAGGTACTGCTGTGAACCCCAACCTGGCCAGGAAGGGCAAGGAATTCACCCACCCCAGCCTGGTGCCATGGAGCTGGGACTGGTCCTGCGCAGGCTGACAGTGAGTACATGCAGATCTGCTCTGGCTGTCACTTACAGTTAATTTATTTTTAGATTAAAAAATGTTTTTATTTCTCATGCACACAGAATTGGCACTGCTTTTTTGGGTCGTAGCTGACTCCATTGTCTTCTCCAGTTGTGCATCCCCTGCAGTGCCGAAATAAAAAATTCCAGTTACACATTGTACAGGGGACGGGAGCTCGGAGGAACTGACTCATCTCGGTTATATTTGTCCTTTTCAAAGGGGAAGATCCTGGGCAAGGGGTGGTGGGGGAACAGCATTGCTTATCTCCCATCCACCACCACAAACATGATGCTTTTACCAGGGGTCTGCAAGGCAAGTGCCCCCCGTGACAGCACTGGGCATCCGCGCTGGGTGAAGCTCTTGTGGCTGCTTGGGGCAGCGGGGAGGGCAGAGCTTTGTGTCTTGTCTCAGGAAAATAGTGGTGGCTCCAGCAGACAGAGCCACAGTACGCTCACTGGGATGCGAGCCAAGACGTGCAGGTAGCCAGCTCCAGCCATGGGGATGTTTCCCACCCGCAAGGGAGGGGGAGTGGAAGGACAACCCCAAGCTGGAGCTGGAGTGAGATGCTGGAGCTGGAGTGAGATGCTGGAGCTGGAGCGAGGTGCTGCAGCGTTCCCAGCTCATCCTGCATGGGCAGCACTTAAACTGGCGCTGGAATGGCTGGTCTCTCACCCTGAGCCAGGGCATCCGTCAGCATCTCCCCTCAGCGGCCATCCTCCTGCCTCTGCCCCACGGTGCAGCCTCCATCTCTCACCTGCTGGGGCTGCTCTGCTCTGCGCTGGGGCGGCCTCACCTTGAGCACTGGGTGCGGTTTTGGGTGTCACAGTATGAGAGGGACACAAAACTCTTGGAGAGTGTCCTGAGGAGGGCAACGAGGGTAGGGAAGGGTCTGGAGGGGAAGGCTTATGAGAGGCTGGAGTCCCTGGGGTTGTTCAGCCTGGAGAAGAGGAGGCTGAGGGGAGACCTCATGGGGTCTGTGGCTTCCTGCTGAGGGGAGCGAGGGGGCAGCGCCGATCTCTCTCCTCTCTTTGGGGACCAGGGACAGAACCCGAGGGAACAGCGTGAAGCTGCCAGGGGAGGGTCAGGCTGGGTGTCAGGAAGAGGTTCTGTACTGAGAAAGGGTCGGGCACTGGCACAGGCTCCCCAGGGAAGGGGTCCCAGCCCCGAGCTGGGCTGAGGGCAAGAAGCGCCTGGATGAAGCGCTCAGTGCCAGCTCTGACTGGGCTGGGCTGTGTGGGGCCAGGAGCTGGACTGATGGTCCCTACGGGTCCCTTCCAGCTCAGTGCAGTCTGTGGTTCTTTGATTCTCTGGACTGGGCATATGGTGTCAGAGCCAGACCTGCAACACCAAGGCGTGGGTGTGCAGTGCTGTGGTTTGAGTGTGCAACAACATGCCTTGGGTGTGCAGTGCCCTGGTTTGAGTGTGCAGTGCTGTACCTTGGGCGTGCAGTGCCATGACTTGGACCTGCACTGCCACAGTCAGACCTGCACTGCCACAGTCAGACCTGCAGTGCCGTGAGTCCTCGTGCCAGGTGCAGGTGCTGCTGGAGAGGGCAGGAAGGTGCCATGCTCCACACCAACCGAGGACTGGCTCTTCCACCCTTGATCCCACCACACGGGAGCTCGACCCTGCCAGGCCATCGCGTGTCACGTCGGCGCCGTCACGTGCAACCTGCCACATGCGGCCCTTGCGTGTCAGGAGGGAGCCGTGCGCGTGCTGGGGACGCGATAAGGCCCCGGCATGCGGTGGCGTGAGTACAGCTCCCCTGCACCGTCCCAGCAGCTGCAGGAGCCGCTTCCACTTCCTGCCCGTCCCTGCCTGTGCAGTGCAGCTCCATGCTGTTCAACAGCTGCCGCGCTCCATCCTGTTTCGTGATGAAAGGTGCTTTAGAAGCGGAAGAATGTTATGATGATCAGGAGGAATAATGTACAGGCAGGGCTGGAGACAAGGCAAACCAGCGCTCATCCCAGCCCCAGCCCTTGCATGAACATCCTCAGCCGGGCAGCGGTGTGGGGAACCTTCCCCAGCTCTGGCGCTGGGGAAAGCCACAGCGGTGAGCATGGGTGGCACATGCGGGGCTGGTTGACTGTGATCCCGCTGTGGTGCCATCGTGGTGCTGTGCTGGCATCTGGGAATCTCAGACCTGCAGCGAAATCGCCTTTGTTAGCAAGAACTGGGGTTGGGAAAAGAGGTGGCAATGGGGATGCCCATGAGGCCAGGAGCTGCCAGGACAACGACACGCTGGGAAGTGCTTTGAAAGCACCAGTGTGGGTAAAGAAGAGGAAAACCATCCCTAAACCATGGGTAGGACCAAACCAAACTTCCAATAAACACATTAACTCAGCCAGATCGACGACACTCTAGTGTATTGGAAGCCAAGATTAACGAGAGCATCTTTCTTTCTTGGAGCAGATCTCAGGTCCCACTTTACTGCGTGCAGTCATGAACCGTGAAGAATTTTGGTGCGAGGGGAAATGTGAAGGCTCGTTGGTTTTTAGGCAGAAGAGAAGCTGGTTGTCGTTCAGTCCAGTTCTTTTCAATCACAGGCCACTGTTTGTGTCCTGTTGGGTTGCAATTATAATCTTTCAGATCAGACACATAATCATTGGGCTGGAGAGCAAAAAGTACCTGGGTAATGTGCTTAACAGAAATTAACCTGGTTACGTTCGTACTCTATTGAAAATGAGAAAGTGCTGATGGTCAAAATCAATTCCTCCCCAGCCAAATTACTGCAGGGCTGGCTTAGGGTTTCAGCTAAATGCTCAACCTTCAAACAATGAGCCTGATGGTATTGAATTAGGCTCCTGATCACATAGTTCAAATGATGACAACAGTTTGCCTTTAATGCTAGCAGCGAGCGGGCGGGCAGAATGGAAAACCCAACGTGTTCCCCCTCCCAGGACCCTGTGGAGGGTCCTGCTGGGTGGCCCTGCTGCCAGCTGAGTGAGGGGCTTTGCCCAAACTTTCCCATCCACGTTACAGCCCATTGGTCCAGGACCGCAGCTGGAACTGGGACGATGGGCTGGGGGATGCGGGGTGGGGCAGTTTGGGATTTGCAGCCCTGAGGGACCATAAATCCCAACCTCCCTGGGGAGTGAGGGGGGATGTTTCTTTTGGAGACTTCTTAAGTGCCTGGAGAGCAGGGCAGCTCTCCACAGTGCTTGTCAACCTCTGCCTGGTTACATCTTTTCCCTTAAAAGCCGGAACCTCGTGGAGTTTCCTGGATGAGAGCACCTCGGTCGTTAACCGTGCATTTCAAATGAAGCAGATTTACAGTAGGTATCGCAGAAACGTGCCCAGGGTACTGGCCTCTGCCTTTCTCCCCTTGCCTGGCTCTGGCCAGGAAACATCCAGGCCGGTGTGCCACCCTGGAGCATCACCCACTGGCACGGCTGCTCACTGCACCCCGCCACTCTGGCGGGTGCCAGGCTGGCTGTCTGATCCCCCTTGTGCCATGGTGGGGATGCCTTCCAGGCTCCCCAAACCCAGCAGCAGCCAGGATCAATCACTGGGGCAGACACTTCCCTCCGGGGAGCGTGACAAGTGGCAATTAATTAGCTGTCAATAACGGAGAAGGATGAGACCTGTGGTCCCACTGTTGCAATTAGGAGGGAGAAGGAAACCGAAGGGGGGATGCTGAGAGGTGGGCAGTGTGGCAGGGGACACTCCTGCTGCTGGTCCCAGTGTTGGGTCTACAGTGTCCTGGGGGTCCTGAGAGGCTGCCCTGGGCACTGGGGATTTGTTCCCTCCCTGTTGTGGGACACAGTGGTTGGGATGTGTCTGTCCTGCACACCAGGATGATGCTGGGATGGACTGTTCTCAGCAGGCAGCTGTGGGGGGACCAGCCCCTCCAGGAGCAGAGGGAGGATAACGTAACGTTTCCCCTGATCAATGAGGATTTTGGCTTGTGAGTTATTAGCCCTGTGTCATAAACTATCTCCAAACCACAAAAGTAAAAGAATAAATCTCCCTGTTTACCTCCTGTGCATTGTTTTTAAGTACCAAAGTCCCTCCAGGCATCTGTTCAATATTGCATCGGCCAAGCACGAACACAAATCACAAAGATGAAGCCGGATTTTGGGGAATATTAGTCAGTCTTTGCTGTTTTCCGGCACTTGATGGTGTGCAGGGAAGCTCCCGTGGGCTCACCGGGCACTGCGAGCAAGCACCGACCCCCTGGTGAGTGCAGGAGGGCTGGGGAAGCGTTGGGTGAGGGCAACGCAGCTCTGGGGACGTGTCCACGTCCCACACAAGCCCCTTCGCACGGTTTGGACGCCTCTCACCCTGCCTTGCCTGTCCAATCGAGCTCTCCCAGTCTGGGTATCTCTTCAGCCCTCAGCGAATGTTATAGCATGGCTGGTGCTGGTATGCAGCCAGCAAGGCTAGGGGGAACTGGACCAGCCCCCCTTAGAGCTCCCAGTGCTCCCAGTACACCATCCCTGGGTGCTGGGAGTTCCATGGGGCACCTGTGCCACAGAAAGGCTGCGCTCCCCCCTCACTTCCATCCTCTGCCCAGTGCTCCAGTGAGCCCGGAAGCGTTGGGGTGTCTCCTGACCCACCCCCCAGCCTCCTGCCAGCCACATCTTTGCTCTTTAGAGACATTTCTGGTCGCTCTTCCCAGCGTTTTTGTCTCCTGACCGTGGCCACTGCATCCTCCCTCATCATTAACTGCCTGGGTTGGGTTGCTCCGTGGTTTTCCCCCATCCCAGCCGTCTCCCCCCATCATTACCAGAAGAAACCTTTCAAAGAGGGGAAAAAAAAAAAGCACTGTAAGGGCTATTTCAGGCAGGCTGAGGGCCAGTGAGCTCCCCTCCGCAGCGCTGGGAGCCAGATCCAGGGAAAACTTACAGCTGGGAAGAGAAACCTGCCTGTCTGCAGCCAGGCCCGGGAGGAAACAGCGGATTGCGGAGGCTGGGGGGGTGGCCAGGGATGTGGGATCTCACCCAGCGGCTCTGGGGATGGATGCTGCAGCCCCAGCTTGTGTTTTGGGAGTGAAAGCAATTAGGGGGTTGATGGCTTTAATGAGAGGAGTTCAGAGATGAGGGCTGGGTCCACCACGTCTCTTCTCTGGGGAGATGGGATGCGATGCGATGCGAGACGCATGGAGTGGGGTGACACAGTGTGCTGGGGCACGGCTCTGCGCGGGCATCGCTGCACATCACGTCAGTGAAGGAGCACTGGGAAGGAGCTGGGGTGCAGGCTGCTCCCCGTGGGGCACGCTGAGCCCCGCAGCCCCCAGCCCCACACACAGCCCTTCTCTCCTCCTTGCAGAGCAGCGCTGCGAGACGCGGCGTTTCCCGTCTTGACACCTGGATCTCAGGAACCCCCACGCTGTTCAAAGCCGGAGCGGGAAGGAAGCCGGCCCTTTCCTCAGCCATGGGGAGCCAGAGCAGGGTCTCACTCCATCCCATGCGCTGCAGAGCCACCCCACAGCCGTTCTGGGGTTCACGGGGCTGGAAAACCAAAATGAGCCAAGGGGGAGAGTTTTGGGGTGCAAAGCAGAGCTCCCCGCAGTCCCCAGCCCCACGCTGGGCTCTGCAGCCACCAGCAGCAGGATGCTCCCCAGCCAGGCTCGTGTCTGACACGTAGCAGCAACCCCCTGCTACCACACGAGGACTTATTTCTCTCTTTTTCCTGCGGTTGCAGAGCTGGATCCTGCTGGGATGTAAGCAGGTGCAGCTTACTGGGTTTCTTCTGAGACCTGGTTTTGGCCCCTAAAGTGTTAAGTGAGTGCTAAGCCCTATAAAATTACCCTTTCAGCTACTATTTCTGCACAAAAGGCTTTCGTCGACAAGATATGCCAAAGCATCTGATGAAGTAATATGTCTATTCTCATTTGTGACATTTATTATTAACAGGGAAAGAAAAAAAAAAAAAAGAAAAGAAAAGAAAAACCACCCCACCAGAAAAGAACTCTTAATTGAAGGACTATTGTGCCGTGGTAACTGCTATTAAATTAATCTGCTGCATTCCTTTCCACCCACACACTTTAAAACTTCCTGGTTATAATTAGAACCATTTAAAACCAATTTGACACTCCTTGGATGATGCAGTTCAGCTGCTTAATATGGTGAAACTTTGGTGAAAGGAGTGGAGTGGGCCTGTGAGCAAGCTGAGCCCCTTTGGCTTGTTGTGGAGGATCAAACCCCAGGGACCGATGCTTGTGCACGGGGATGTTGGATCCCGTGGGGAGACGCAAGCTCAGGTCTGCACCCCTCCAGTGCTGGACATCCCCTTGAGCCGTGGTTTGTCACTGTCCTCTGCAGTCATCCCATGGGATGATGGTCCCCAGAGCATCCTTTGCCTGGGGATGCCTGTGGTGCTGGGAAGGCTCAGTGATGCTGTGGGGTGCAAATGTCTTCCCTCTGTTTTTGGGAACCCCTTGAGTGGTTGTCTCCTCCTTTGTCCAAGGTGATAAAAAACAATGCGCTGGTGCAAAAATATTCGGGTGTTCACGTGTGGTAAAGAGGTTTTTAACTGCAAGATAGGGGTTTCTTTGGCCATGGAAGACCTTAGAGCTATGCTGGCACCAGGCACCACGCCACCAGATCTCTACCTGCCCCCAAACGTCCATCAGCCTCAGGAAACCTTCAGAGGGTGCTGATCCAGGGCTGGATTTGGGAAGGCTTCTCCGGCTGCGTGGGAGCTGAGGTGTAGCTGTTCACTGGGAGAATAAACAGAGAAACCACCGTCCCCAGCCAAAAACTGGTTCTGAGCTCCAGAGGGGGGTCACTTCTGCAAATCTGTTCCTGCTCGGCCGCCTTTATCTGTCATTCTGCTAACCACCTGGGTGGCATGTCGATGGTATCTGCGGGGCCGCGCCTGGCTCCCGAGCACATCCCCGGCCACCTCGAGGCAAAGGCAGTTCCTCTAACGGGCCCTGGAAGATCCCGTTAGTCACGGTATCTTTACTGTCACCTTCTGTTTCCTTCTCCATTTGGCTTTCAGTTTTGCGACATGTGTTAACCAGGACTGAGCGCCGGATCCAGACCCGGCCCCGCAGCTTCCTCACCCGCCGCTGGGACCATTTCCTCCCCGCGCCCACCTTGCACACGGCGGGGTGCGATGGCTTCAACCCTTGCATTTTGGGGGAAAAACATGGTGTTTTCTGCTTTATCCCCTCTGCTCCACGTGTTTCTTCTTTTGGGGAAGGCCTGTGAGGAAAACCTCGAGGGTTCCAGCGTTGCCCCTGGTTCCTTCTGCTGCAGCTCCAGGTCGGGTTCCTGCTTGGCCCTTGGCAACGTGGCTTTTCAGAGGTGGCTTTTTGGAGGTGGCTTTTCAGAGGTGGCTTTTTGATGCACAGAGATTTGGGCTGCCATGGCCGCAGCAGCTCCCAGACCTTGCCCTTGTAGTGGGAACCAGTACCCACTCCTGACCCTGCTCGCTGCCGCCAGCTCACCCCTGCACCATGTACAGCACCCAGCACACATTTAGCCATCCTGCCCAGTGCTTATTGCCCTCTTTTTGGGGGCCAGACCACCTCCTGCCTCTGCCAGCACCTTCCCTTCTCTCTGACCTCACTCCCTTCCCCCTCACTGATGTCTTGCACCTCTCCCAGATGCCCTTCATCACCCTCAGCCCATCCTCATCTCCCTCCCACGCGGTGCCCTGGCCAAGCTCAGTGTAGTGATATGAGGTGGGGATGTGCTTTTGTGCTCATCCAAACCGGGCAGATCTGCCAGCAAATGGTGAGGAGGAGGAGGAGAAGGAGGGAGAAGGGGACCTTTCCCCCAGGCAGGCCACTGCCACGGGGCAGGGACTCAGCCACAGCCAACAGGCTGTCTCCGCAGGGCTGGAGCACGATGAGCTGGCATCACTGTGTGTACAGGTTTGGGTTTTTTTTAATAAACAAACTCCTTTTTTAGACTTTGAATTTCTTTCTTCCTTCCATCCTCCCTTTTCTTCCGCTCCAGAGCACAGTCAGCCCCTGAACACCAGTGGTTATTTATGCATCTGTCCAATCTGCATTGGCTGGGGTTGGGTTCTTCTATTATTATTGTTGTTTCTTTTCCCCTGTCTTGCTACTCCATAATCTTTCCCAACTTTGGAAGCACGACAAGAGTGGCCAAAGGAAAAACAAAACAAGGATATTTCTGCTACCCTGTAACTTCACAAAAATGCTGCGTGCCTGCGCTGGAGCGCGGCGGGGGGCGTAACGAGAACCAGGGGCTGCGAGCTCCGGCCAGACGGAGTAAAATTAGCTGAGGGGGCGGGAGAAGGGGGAAACGTCTTCATCCCAGGAGCACAGATGGGTTCGTACTGGGGGATGCGGGCTACGCTCACCCCTTGCAGCCGGGCTGCGGCGACCCCAGAGTGATCTATGAGTCCCCTCTGAGCATTTAGCTCTGCTTGTTAAACCTCCCCATCCGTCTCCCGTTGCCAGACCCTGCCCCCCACCCCACAAACCCCAAGCTGGGACCAGTTGTCCTTTGCTTTCTGCTTCCTTCAGAGCTCTGGCTTCTTGGGCGACTCCATCCCTGCCCCAAGGAGCTCCTGGAAGGGGCCGTGTACCCACGGCCACCCCCCACAACTCCCAGGGCCAAGGGGAGACCATGTAGGGGAGCACAGGATGCCAAGTCCCCCTGGGGGTGGTTATTTCACTTCTTCACAAGCAGCATCTTGGCAGGAGGCACCAGCTTGGCACGGCGGCTCTGCCATCGTCAGTCACCGTGCCTGCTGCTCCACGGTGCCATCGGCAGTGCGGTTTGGCAGTGGCTGTCCCTGGACATCCCCATGGGCTCGCTGTCCTCAGGCAGCAGGTTTGTCTGTGTGTGCCTGCAAATGTGCTGTTGCAGCCTGGATTTGTATCTTCAGGGGAAAAAATTAAATGAAATGGTCAAGCAGGCTGTGTATATTTAGGTGTAGAAATCCCTATATGACCCTGATGGGGGGAGTAGGGTGGGTGTTGGTCCCTGAAACCCATGTGTGGCACTTGCTGGGGTGTCTCTGAGACACATCATGGCCTGGGCTGTGTGATGTCCATGAGGGTGAATTCGTATGTGTGATGTCCATGAGGGTGAATGGAGAGATCAGGATGTGCACAAACATGGCTGGGGAATCAACACCCTCAGTACTCATCTGGAACCGATTTGGGCATCACAGGGGTGATTGAACAGGATGAAACGCCTTCACTTGTTAGCAAGGGGGGTAATTAATAGAGATGGGGGTCCAGGCTGGTGCATGAGTGGCACGGCAGTGCTGGGGTGCAGATGGGGCGGTGGGATTGGTGTGGGTGTAGCATGGCACTCGCTGCCTTCCTGGGAACGGCAAAGAGCGATGGGCAGAAATCAAGGGGCACAAGGAAGAGAAAAAAGCCTGTTCAGAAGATGATTGGACCCGACATGGTCTTCTGAGCTCTCCGAGTGGTGTCTACTGCTACAGATGCAGCAAAGAACATAAATCTCCTGGGCATGACAGCTTGCTGTAATTAATAACAGGACCGACCTCTTGGCTGAGCGGGATGAGAGGGTTTGGGCACCAGAGGTGCCAGAGCTGGGCTGGGTGATGGGGTAGTGGAGGGTTCACCAGCCCCACTGCTGGGGGAACAAAACGGGGCGGGGAGAATGAAAGAGCAACCAGTGGGGTGAAAAGCATGGAGGGGTTGGGTCCAGGCTGCGCTGTGTGAGTAGCTGGGCAGAGCCTGCCGACAGCACAGGGTGGGAGGAGGAGGATGCTTCATCCCTCACCTTCCCACGGCCGGACGCGCTTATCGATCCCCAGCGCTCACAGCCAGCTGGGACCCACGGAGCTGCCTCCCCAGGTGGGTGAGCTCCAGGGAGGGGGGATGTGTGTTTGGAACAGAGCTGCTGACAGGGATGGGGCTGTGGGCAGGAGCACCTGGGTGCTTCAGCACACAGGGATGCTGCGGCACTGAAATTCCCAGCTGCTTCCTCCTGATGGAAACCTGGGAAAGCCTCAGACCTGAGCAGTTAACCAAATGTAAAGGCCCAATATTCCCGTTTCCCCCTCAGTTCCAGCCCCAAATGGCACCAGGACCCTGAAGCCTGTGGGAAGCTGCCAGCTTGGGCAGACGCTCCTGTGCCCAGGGAGCCAGCACATCTCTGGGCTTGCACGAGGCAGCATCGGTTCCTTTGGGGCATGTTTACCTCTCTTACCCATCAAAGCAGGGTGGGAGGCTGTGGTGTCAGCGCTGTACTGCAGCCCGGCCCTTTGCAACCCCCTTTGGAATCCCACAGACATGAAGCCCAGACCCCCAGGTTGGGGTTGGCACAGCACAGGGTGACAGGCAGAGTCAAACACCTGAGCTGCCCCAAAAGGAGTTCCAGCAAGGGTGGGGGAAATTAGGGTGGGGTAATTAGGGATGAATCTGCTGCAGCCAGGGAGGTGGTGATGGCTTCTGGGAGTTGTGGCTATGTGGCATAAGAACACCTCCCCAGAGCTGCTGAGGGGCTTTTGGCTGTGCCTGTGCTGCAAGCTGTGGGATCTGTGCTGGTAAGTGTGAGTCTTGAAAAGCTGCTCCTGCTCCTTGGAGCTGTTGTGAGGCTGAAATAGTTTGTGATATAATCAAGGGCCCTGGGAAAGGTGGGGGCTGGCAGGCAGCAGGAGGTTGAAGGTGGCTGTCTGGAGCTGGGGTGCAGAGGAGGTCCAGGTTGTGCCCTGTGGCCTCTGGTCCAGCAGCTTTAGGGATCCCTGTGCAATGCTGGGGTGTTGTGTCCAGCAGTGACCTTGCACTTGGCTCTCTGGGAATACCTGCACAGCTCTTCAGCTAACAGAAAGAGAAAAAGAAATCAAAGTGACTTCTTATTTTACTGGCTGGAAAATGCTCCTGGAGAGCTTCACAGTGCTGTGAAGGAGCATTTCCATGTGCACAAAGAGCCTTTCCCATTGCAAAGAGGGAATGCTTTGTTTTGACTCAACTGCTTGACTGTTTTGGCTTTTAAGGCACCAGCTCAGGAGAAACTTGCTGAGCATTGGGGTGTCACCAGGTGTGTGGGGTCAGCCCCATCAGCCATCCCCACACCTGTTCCTGGGGCCATGCTGAGCTGCTCCCCCAGTTCTACCAGACCTCCAGATGTGGGGTGGGCGCGCAGCTCTGAGGACCCCACTTGTTTATCAGGATAAAGCTCTTCCACAGGAGCAGCTCTGTGTGTTCTTGGGCTGAGAAACTTCCCCCTGCCCCACCCTTGCCCCTAAAGTGTGGCCGGTCCCAGAGGTTGTCACCCAGTGCTGTGACACTGGGTACTTAGTGGCCTGCTCTCAGGCCCCAGATGAGTTATTTCTCTTTACTTTTCTTAGCTGGGTTCTCTCCATTTGGTCTATTGATTGGAATTCTGCATGGGGGGGGGGGGTGTTAATGCTGTTTTTATTGTGCTGTGCAGGGAGCTGAGGGCGCTGGAGGGTAGCACGGGCACCACAGAGAGAAATCCAGTTGTGACTGCATTATGGTGAACCTGCTATGGTGGGGGTGAGGGTGCTTTGGGAGGGGGTGCAGCCCTCTGGCACTCCGGACAGGGAGTGAGCTTTTCCCTGGCTGGATGCCCATAAATCCCTCATAGCCCTCTAAGGACCACAGAAGCAAAACCAGCACAACAAAGCCCTGCACACCTTGGGTGGCTTCAGCATTAAATATACAGGGGAGGGGGAGGGAAATTAGCTTAATCAGGCGGCAACAGAATTGATTAATATTTTAGTGAAAATGTCAAACTCAAGTTTAACATACTGGTTAAATCTCAGCTGGAAAAAAAACCCACTGTGGTTCTCCACCATCTATTTTTTTCTTAAACCCAGGCTGGTTCCCATGGCCCCATCTCTGCCTACGGGGCTGTTGGAGCTGCTGACCTCCGGCGAGGTTGCTGGAGAGCAGGAGATGCACGCAGCTCGCCGAGCTGTTTGCCCTTTAGCTGAGCAAATAATTAGTAGTGGTTTAAAAAAGGCCCCTTTCTCCCCCCTCCCCGCTCCCTTTTATAGGTACAATAATCAGATAAAATATTTCTGGAAGACTATTTACAAACTTCCCCATACCCATCAATCTTACCGTTAAGAAGGGATGGAGGAAGATATCTAACCTCAAGAAGCTGCTAATGCAACCAAGCTATTTAATGGTGGGGTGGATTATTTCTTTCTTTCTTTCTCTTTGTGTTTTTTTTTTTTTCCCTGCTGCCATTACTATGGAATACATAATAACATCAATAATTAAATATAAATTGGATTTAATATTTTATGCTGGCGACATGTAATTTACACTCTACCCGAGAAATCAAAAGGTCATGTCTGAAGTAAAGGCAAGAAGTAGGGGGAGATGGGCTTGTCTGTGAAACGAGTCCTGCCATCACGCTGACGGGCTCTAACCCTGCTGAAAGGGAGCCTCAAAAATTTCTCCAGGGAAGGGAAATAAGAGCTTTGTTTGGGGTAGGAGAGGAGCGTTAGCGGTCGGGCTGCAGGCTGCGTGGTTACTCCTGCTGTGTTGGGTCCTGGGTTGGGTGGTGCTGGGTGCAGGAAGGGTCTTACCCGGTTTGGTGGGGTGGGATGGGGATGGGCTGGGAGGTGAGGCTGTGCTGGCAGTGCATCCCCACCACTGATGTACCCAGCACCCACAGTGAAACATCAGTCAGCTGGCTGAGAAGATGCTGCTGCTGCACTGATCACCGAGGGATCGTGGTAGGTCTCAGTGGAGGAGTCTCCATTAGCACAGTGGTAATTCAGGAGCTGCCCGTGTTGTTTCTGGGGTGGTTGAAATGTTTTTGGGTCCTTTATTCCCTCTGCCCCCTCCCCAAGTCACCAAACACCTTGTCTAATTTCCATGTTTGTACGTGGGAGTTGTTCCAGCTCCGGGTCCCTCCAGCCCTGGCTCTTGCTGCTGTTTGTCTTACATCTGTAATTAATTAGAACTAGGAAAAATCAAACATCCCTTAGGCAGATGTGGGGTCTTCCAGCTTTCCAGCCCCCGCTCTGCATCATCTCCTTGGCTGCCCTGTCTCGGGAGCGAGCAGGCAGCACCGTGCCCTGTTTTGGGGGATGGAGACCCCCTCGAGGCCTCGGAGCAGCTGGAAGCAGGAACCAACCTCGAGCCTTCTCGGGGTTGGGGGGGCCAGGCTGCGCTCAGCGCAGCGACACAAGGTCCCTGTCATGGCTGGGATAAGTTATTGCTCAAGAGTGTGGGCAGAGAGGTTTGGGGCTTGTCTGGGCTGCCCAGAGCAGGTTTCCCTGCAAGTCAGGCTTCTGCTTTTTGAGAGGTTGTGCAACGCATCTGGGCAAAGCCATTCTAGATTCTTCTTCTTCTTCTCCCTGGAGTGGGTTACACGCTCGGGCGCGACGAGGAAGTCAGAGGAGGGGGGAAACCAGCCCAGGTGGTGACTGCTCTCAGGGTCTCACCTGGCATGAATGTGGTGATGGGGGGCAGGTAGCAGCAGGATGGTGGGGAGGGGGGGCCGGTAGCACTGTGATGAGGGGAGGCAGTGCCAGCTGCTGGGGGGCTGCTGGTTCTGTGGGTGTAGGAAGGCTTTGAACGTGAAAGTTGGAGAAGAAATCCCTTCTGTGCACTGAGGGGCAGCTCCTGGTGGGGTCTGGCTGCTGCCTGGTGTGGGATGGAGCATGGAGAGATGGACAGGTGAGGAAAACCCACTGGCACACGGGCACCATCCTTGCAGGGCAGGTGTGGGTGGCTGAGGCTGACATGTCACTGCCCACTTGGCTTTCCTTGCCCGGTGCTGGGAACACCTGGCTTGTATTTTGGGTACATTCTGCCCAGATTTAGTTGCTACCATCACACTGATGAGAGGAGCTGGCCCAGGAGGGTGTGCTACCCGTGTCCAAGGTGGAAAAATCCTCAATGATGCTTGTGCTAGTTGAAGGTCTGGTTTGGGTTTTTTAGTCTCTGCAGCCAAGGTAAATAAAAGCTGGTGATAGTTGACTTTCCACACCCTCCAGGAGCTATAAACCCGCGTTACAGCCGCTCAGAAGTGGGAAGAAAATGCCCTGTTTAGTTCAGCGAGCCACAGACATGGCTAAAGTGTCTCTGTTCAGCTTCTCACTGTGCCAGACCCCCACCGTCTGAAAGGACTTTGGGGGACCCCAGCCCTGGCAAGGGCATTTGGGAAGCCATGCTGACTGGGAGGGCTGGATCCTGCCCTGGTCCTGGATCCCATGCTGGAGTTAAGTCTGATTTCACTCTTTGCATCACCCTGGGGAGCGCCAGTCACTGTCTTTTAGGAGCAAAGCTGGTTTAGGTTCCTCTTTGGATGCTGTAGTCCAAGCTGCGCTGCCCCCAAAGGCACTTGGGGATGAGGTTTATAAGGCTGTTCTGCTTTTGGTGCCTTTTTATGAGGCTTTGGAGTCCTCCTGGAAAAAGAGTTACTTGGATTTTTGTCAGGGCTAAATGGTTTTAATCAACAGTGAAGCTCATTGGGGCTTTTTGTGCCTCCTTCCCTTGCCCAACCCATGGGTGAGATCAGCACCTGCCTCCGGAGGAGGAAGGATCTAATGAATTGCAAAAGGATGCGACTGTACCTGCCTTCTTGGGGCTACACTTTAGTGGCCTCCTTCCATTTATTTATTTTTTCCAAGTCAACTATGGAAAATCCATATAAATCCCCTATTCTTGCAGCTTCTGGTGCCCCCGAAAGTGGAAACACCTGGTTTCAAAGGGCAATCCTGACTCTTAATTGCTCTTAATAGCATATTTTGATTTTATGGACAGGATAATGCGACTTGGGGTTTGCTTCCTTGGCAAAGGAAACCCTGTGCTTTTTCTGATGCTTTGAAGTTAGAGTTTTGGGAGGGTTTTGGTGGAGGAGTTGGGTCTGTCCTTGTGTCCCTCTGTCCCCTGTACAGGCTACCTCAGCTTTTCAGGGACACAACTGTGACAAACTCTGAGGGATGGGTCAGAGTGAGTCTCAGCCTCACTTCTTGTCACGGGCCAAAATCCAGAGGTACCTCGTGCTCTTCCTGTTTTGGAGGGCTGAGCATCTTGAATTCTTAAAAGATTAATACAGCAAAGTTGTGATACCATTGATGTACTATTATTTTCCATCTTTATTCATCCCTCGATGCAGCAGGAATGGCTCCCCTCAGGCCATTCATAATCAGCAAATGCTTTTAAGGCCTTTAACAGTCCCGTGCCCTGCTTCGCAAGGTGCCTGGGTGATTGTCTGAAAGAGTCGCCCTGAGAAATTACTTCGCTAATGTTTTGCAAGGGACCAAACTGAGTGATTGATGGACAGGATTCAAGTCCCTGATAGCCGGTCACTTAATCTGCAATCAGGACTGTCCTGATCAATTTGAGAGGCAGCGAGCAGGAGCTGTGCAGATTTACCTTTGCTGCAGCGGCTGTCGAGGGATTAGTGCCCAGAGCAGCCAAAGCCAGGTCTGTCAGAGTCGCTGAGCTTGAGCCCAGCTGAGGATCTGGATTTTTGCCTTCTGCATCTAGGCTTAAGGATGCCAATATCAGGGATGCTCTGCTATGTCTGCAGCAGCACTGCTCTGCTTACCTGTTGCTCATGTCCTTCCTGATGCCCAAAAACTCTCCTTGCCCCAGGTAAAGGCTTTTCCATCACCTCTGCAAGCTCTCTTTCTCTTTGCCATGAGTCTTTGCACTAAAGTGATCTGCATTTCCACTGCCCTGTTGCTGTGAAAAATGTCTGGGCTGAGAGGAGCGAGCCAGGGTGCAGGGACAATGCTTCAGAGGGACCATGGGACAGGTTCCCTAATGCAGCATCCATCCCTCACCCCTTATCCCTGACCCTCCAAGCAGGTTTGCCCACAACCCTTTAACTTCACAGCAGGTGTGGGGAGCAGGGGATGCTGCAGCTGGCAGAGCTGGAGCTCTTGGCAGCCGGGGGAGAGGTGTGAGGTGCAAATCCATCCCAAAAGCTGCTGCGGGAGGGACTCAATGCTGTACCCCTGCCTCAATGCCTGCTGGGTTAAACACTCTCTCTGTCTGCGTGTAACTCCTCTTCCCCCTTGCAAAGAGAGACAGTCCCTGGCTGGGATTACTCCCCAACAAGAAAAGTTCAGGGGCTCTTTTGTTTCCCTGCTCCAATCCTTTGCAGCAGAAAGCAATTACAGCTCACGGCTCTACAGCTTTACCTCCCCGACCCGATCTGCCTTGTCACGTCCCATTAACTTCGAATTCAGCACTAATCCCTGCCCTGAAATATATAATGAAAGACATTCAAAATATATCAAAATGGCATTGGTATTGATTTATTAATGCTAGGGAATGCTGCCCTAATTGAATTTAGGTCCAGGAAGTAAGTTAATGCAGCTGACAGTGATACAGGAATCCAATCTCCCCAGCGCACGGAGTTAGGACTTTTTTTCTCTCTCTTTGTTGTCAGTTGGATAAATAACAAATCAATTTAAATTTCAACGAGGTTGCTAAAAACAAGGCAGCACCTGCCTGGGCCCATCACTCTGCCCGTTGGGGTTCCGGCTGCTGGCGAAGGTCAGGGAGGCTCAGCGGGGGATGGAGGGTGTGCTTGGGTCCTGCTGTGGGGTCTGGGATGCTGGGCCTTCCTTGGAGGCTGGGGACTGTGTTTCTTGCTGGGGTGGGGACTGTGTTCCTCCCTGGGATCTGGACCAGTGACTTTGTTGATAACTGCTGCTGTAGGTAGGGGTTGTTTTCCACGTGCTCCTAACCTGGAGTGCTTGGAGGCTTCTCCTGCTCCAAACTTGCCTGGATTTGGACATAGGGACAGCAACTGTGGGCTGTACTGGCCCTTCTCTGCCCGACCTGCCCAGAAACTCTCATTCTCTCTTTTTTGGGGGTGAATTCAGAGGTGTTTGTGCAGCAGCAGGAGCTATGATTAGTGCTGGCTCCAGGAGATGCCATCAGCATCCCCATGTCTGTGCCATGACTTCAGACCCTTGAGCACAGTCACTAACACTCAGCTCAAGTTTAGGCTAATCAAGACACAGATGCTTGTTGCTAACTGGGTTTGGGATTGAGCAACCTATATTGCCACCCTGGAACTGCTGAGCCTGGTTGTTCAGAGTCATCTTTATTGTTTTAATTTCTTGGTTTGGTTGGGGTGTTTTTTTTAAGCCCTGAGCCTTTCTTAGGGCTTGTGTTTGAAATCCAGCCCTGCTGGGGTTGGTATGGTCAAGGAGGCAGAGGAGCCCGAGTTAATTAAATCAACAGCTAACGGTGGAGGTTACCCACAAAAGTGAACCCTGGTGCCCCTAAAACCACTGACCAGAGAATGGCTGGAAAAAAACAAAACCACAGTTGGAGTGAAATGGAAAAAGAAATCTTCAGCTCTATATCACTTCAGCTACCCACAGGTATCGAATATTAATTGCTCTTTGACTTGATTTTGTTGTGGGATTAAGGGCACGTTGTGGCTTATGAAGATATTCTAGGAGCCACAAGGATGGATGCAAAATCCATCTGTTAAAGCGTTTCTTTGCCTGCTGAAATCCAGGATGTTGCTGCAGCAGCTCCAGGCTCTGGCTGCAGCTGCTCTCCCAGCACAGTCCTGCCCCCCACCCCTCCCCAGACGGACCAACTGCTGATGAATGGACAGGCATGGAAACTGGCAGGGAGGTACCCATGGCTGGGGGCTGTAAACCACACGAGACTGCGATGGGGATGAGCTACACAGTCGGTTTTCCCCTCTCCTGCAGCGTGCTGTCCCCACCTCCAGCCCCAGCTGGTACTGGGGGGACCCATCCTTCTCCCTGGGTGTGCCAGTCCTTTTTCCAGGTGTCTCTGGGATGCTCTGCTCTGTTCCAGCCACCCCATGCAGAGGCATTGATGGATGTAAAGCCCCGTGCCAGCCCAGACATCACTGAGGCCAGCATGCAGCCAGCAGCAGGTAGGTTTCCTGAGGGCAGAGGCAGCACAGCAGTGCTGAGCTCTGAACTGAGCTGCCTCTGAAGCCATGCTTGCTGAGCTGGGAGCCAGAAGAGGGACCTGAGCACCTCAGGGCCACACATCGCTCCCTGCCCAGCAGCCAGGTGCCAGGGGCTGCCTCTTGGTGCCATTTCCAAGCTCATAAATCCCAGAGATCAGAGCAGGGGGATCCAGTCCAGCCCATAAGTCACGGGACGTCAAATAAAACCGCGGACGTTAAAACTTTACTGCAGTGAATAGTTTTAATTTCCTGGGTATAACAGCTGGGTTGATGCTAATGGCAGATGAAAGCAGAGATTTCCTGGTCGGTCCAGCCCCAGCCTGGATGGACGCAGCCAGGAGCACGGGCTGTTAACAATGCAGCTCTTTATCCCCTGAAACTCAGACCCATTAGCCCCAGAGATGTTAATTACAACAGAAATTACCTATGAAAGCCCTTGCTCAGGAGCCTGGATGTTTGCAGCCAGTAATAACTGTATTTTTTTCCATCACGCTGATGCTGTTTGCATGCTGGGGGGTTGGGGTTGTTTTCATTTTTGGTTTTGAGGGGTTTTTGGTGGGTTTGTTTGGGGTTTTTTTTCCTCATTGGTTTTGTTGTAAATATGTTTCACTAATGTGATAATTAACATCTGCCTGGCCCTGATGTTGGCCCAGAGGTTTTGTGCCCACTGTGGGGTTCACTGCAGCAGCTTATGTGCCCTGCAGCAGCCTTGAAGGAGGAAAAATGTTGGCTGTTGAGCCACACCTGCCCTGAGACTCATCCCCACACCATACTGGCCCCGTGTGCTGCAGGCTTGCCCATTGCAGGGGCTCCCCAGCCATGTAACACCAGGATGAGAGGGAGCCACTTGCCTCCAGCTGCTACCCAGCCACTGCTGCTCTCATCAGGCCCTCATTTCCAGCCTGCTCCTGCCTTCCCTTGTCCTTGTCTACAATTCTATGATTCTGGGCAGGGGGCTCCTCTTCTGCTTTGCTGAAGATGGACCAGATGGTGGGTTGTTCCCCCTGCGAGCAGAGAGGATGCTGCTTATGGAAGTGGGAGAGGAGCTGAGACTCTAAAGGAGAAGTAGGATGTCAGCAAACCACCTCGTCTGGCTTCATCTCAAACTGCAGCCCCAAGAGGCAGCTGTGTGGTGGGGACAGCATCCTGCAGTGCTGGGTGCTTGGCTGGTGGAGCTGAGGGAAGTCGCCTTGGTGGTCAAGCGTGGGTTTTGGGTTCACAGTGGCCCCGTTGTGCCCTCACCCCGCTGAGCAGCCTTGGGCAATGTGTTGGGCTGGTTCCCTGGGCAAGGCAGAGTGAAGCCCCTTGCAGAGCTGCCTGCCTGGCTGCTTTCCCCCTGCAAAGGGAGCTGCTGTGAGCGGGGAAGCTGCTGGCTTGTGGGGCTGGGGACTGGCGTCCTCCAAGGCCAAGAGCAAAGGGAAAAGTGGGGAGAAGCTGCCCTGTGGGGTGACTGAAGCCAGGAACAGGGAAACAGAAGCGGAGCCCATCACACAGTTGTGAGGCCAGCCAGGACACCATCCCTGTGCTGGTGTTTTCCCTTGCACAGCAAACAGGGCAGGGGCTGGGGATAGGATGCTGGCTGCAGTATCAGCTGTCCCATCCTGGAGCAGTGTGACAGTGGGGGCTGGTTTGGTGCCGCTTGGGCACTGACCCCTTTCCCTTGGGCCCAGCGCAGTCTTCAGCAAGGCTCTGCCATACTGGTACTGTCCTCAAACCGTTTGGCACAGGCACTGGGGGAGGTGGCACAGGGGAGGGGTGGTCCCTGTGCCCTATGGTCATTTCTTAGCTGACATTTCCCCTGTGAATCCCAGGGGCTCCAAACCCCAGGCTGAGCAGAGGTGATGATGCACACCCAGCCCTGCCCTGTGCAAATGGGTATCATTGCAGTGGCAGCTGGTGCCACTCCACATCCAGCCCCCAATTATCAGAAACTGCCTCCAGCTCTTGGGAAAAGGGTCTTTGGCAGTGAGGAAGAAAGCGGTGGCCCAGGACAGGACAGGCTCTCTGTGATGGTGAATAGAGGCAGTTCTCAGCCAGGACAGACTGATGGAAGTGCCCTGTTGTGCTTTATGCCATGTTATCATTAGGTGCCCCTTTCCTTTCCCAGGGGCCAGCACGAGTCTGGGACCCCACTTGCTGATGGCTCTGAGGCTGTAGGATAGAGGCACTGGTGCTGGGCTATGCCCCATGGAGCTGTGATGCCTGCCCCATCACATATCACTCCCTGCTAAGACCAGGGAGCATTCCAATGTGGCATGTCACTGGGTGCTGACATACAGAGCCACACTGGATTAATCACCAGTGGTTGTTAGTTTTACCTTGTGAATTTTAAGACCTTATTTTGGTAAGTAAAGTTCTACCTCTCTGGCTGGTGCCTCCTGCAAGGTTATCTGTGAGCATGTACTAAAACTAGGATTGCCCACCTGAGAGCTGAGCTTCTGGGATGGACAGATGGGACAGCAGTGGGGATGGGGCCAGAGGCAGGACCAGACCTTCCTGCCGCCGAGGGCAATCACCCCACTCTCTGAGCACACTGGATAAGGCAATTCCTGGTGACCTGGGGTGGTCAAAGGGATCATGATGCTCCCTGCACCATTTCAGTCTCCCTGGCTGCTGGAGCAGGGCAGGAGAGCCCAGCTCATCGCTTGTTTTTAGGCATTAACATCTACAATTGCAGAGCCCTCGGGGAGCTCGGAGTGGAAAATCCTGTGTTCCTCATCCCAGCCCATCCCTTGCTTAATGAGCACATTAACAACAAGCCCCCGATTATTTATATCAATTTCAAAATCTCCAAAGACGGGCCTATAGATAAGCAGGGCAGCAGCTCCCAGCCCTGTAATGGGTCATTAATGTATTTTAAGCGAGAGAGACAAGTTCACGTTGGCAGAGAGTGAGATCAAAAATGCTTTTATAGCAAAACGACCAAGAGTGCCTTTTTGATTGCCTCTAAAATTCCCAGTGAATAAATGAATAATAGAAAAATAAATGAATAATAGATATATCAGTGGATTAGATATTGCAATGCAAGGATAATAAGTCACCCTGTACCCTTGCCAGAATGTTTGTTTAACAGGACAAACCGGGAAAGTCAATGCAGGAGGTGTGTGGGGATGTGAGAAAACTCCCTGGTCGTGTCACTGTAGGAGATGAACTTGGGGTGCTGCTTCAGGCAGGTGGTTATTTGGGGTCCCCCAGCCAAATTCCACCCTAAGAGGATGGCAGCTCCTTCTTGGATGTGTTCCTTGGGCTCAGGACTGGCTGTACATGCCGTGGGTGCTGCTGTTACAGTGCTGTGGGCTTTACTCCCGTTGGTGCTGGGGGTTTGGACCATATGGGTGCCATGGGCTTGGGGCTCCGGGCCTGTCCAGGGGAGCCTCAGCCAGCGTGTACCATCCCCGAGCTGCTCTGGAGCCATGTGCACTAGAGGGAGACAAAGCCCCACGCTCGGCTGGTGTGACTGGGGCACCGTAGGACCAGGGCACGGTGGGATGGGGACTCCAGTCTCTCCCGGGATGCGTGGTGGGTGCTGCTGGGCTTTTCCCGGCGCGGGGTCCAGCCAGATACACTGAGGATGCTCCAGCACGGGGCTGGGAGCTCCTCGAGGGCCCAAGTCTGGATCTGTGGGTGGGCTGAGCCCGGCCCCTTCACACCTCGGGGGCAACACGTGGCTCCCACCGCCATGGTTCCCAGGACACGTGCTGGTAGGGAGCTGGTGCTGGTGTGGTGCTGGTGCCCGGGCTGTGCTCGCTCTGCTGCCTCATGAGGCCTCGGCCGCTGCTCCGCCGCAGCGACGATCGATGTCCCCAACCGCGGTGGCACCCCGCGGGGCCCCGGGTCGATAGGCATTAGGGGCCTGGAGACAGGGCTGTTTGTGGCTTCGGTGCCGAAGCCCCTGGCCAGGGCCGGCAGCAGCTCAGGGCTCCGTAAGCCGCATGGGAAGCGCGGTCGGGGCTCCTGCAGCCACCAGCACCGCCCTCCCCCCTTCAAGGGCGCAGATCCCTGCTGCCCACACACCAGTGGGGTTTTCCTGGGGTCTAAATGGCCAAAAACCCATGGGATTAGGTTTCTGCTCAGCACATGAGAGAGGCAGTCCCTCAGCAGGAGGTTGTGCCCGAGGGATGGTTTGTAACTGCTCCACCAAGGAGACGCTGTTCTTTCCAGAGCACGTTTTATTCCAAGTAAATATAATAGTCAGGGCTGAGAACAAAACTACCTGATTTTTCAGTGTCACCCATCTCCACCAGCCCCTCACTCTGGTGCTGGTGTTGCCCACCCACCCGGCACTCGGTTTGCTGGCATGTGGGTTGCGTTGCTCCAGGCACCCCCCAAACATGGGGGTAAATTCAGAGCTTCAGCGAGTAACCCTGGACATTGCCTTGGCTTTGGGGGGACGGCACAAAGGCGATGCTGGTGGCTGGATGATTTAATGACATCCTTTACATCCTCATGCCGGTGAGTCTGCTGGGATGGGGGTGCTGGCTGCCCGTTTTATGGCATCTCTGAGGCCTGAGTTGTCTGTGAGGACATCCACCATGAGAAGACACGGGCAGGGGATAGGCTGTGAATATGGGGGGCTGTCAGAGTGCTGAGCCGGCTCTGGGGATGGGGAAAAAGCTCCTGGAGAGATGAGGGGTGTTGGCAGAAGGAGGGCTGGAGCTGCCCCTATCCCTGCACCCTGTCTCTGCTCCAAGCTATCCAAATGATGTCTCTGGAGGGGAGGGCTGCCTAATTCAGTCTTGAGCCTGTCACATCCCTGGTACTCTTTCAGTGGGGTTTGTTTGTTTGCTTTCTTGCCTTTTTCTGCTCTGCAGAAAACCCCCTTTCTCTTTCCTGCATGCTCACCCCCCCCCCTAGGCTGGCCTGAAGGAAAATAAACTTGCCTAGAAGAATCAAACGAAATAAACAGAGGTGCTTCTCCTTAGCACAGCCGAGGCTTTTCCCTTCCTTTTTCCACTCTGCCCACAACCACAAGGCTAGAAACTGGCTCCCGTTTCTGAACCACTTTGTCAGATGCTCCAGTGCTGCTCTGGTAAAATCCTGCTCCACCGACTGCAGCACCGGGGTTGTAGCAGCTCCTCTTGGCACGATGTGAGCCCAACGCTGCCAGCAGCGCTTCGCCCCTGCAAATCATCATCATTAGAGCAACGAGCCCGTCCTCTGTTCCACAGCATCCAGTTGGGGGAGGTGGAAATGGCCCCTGGCAAGTTTTCTGGGGGAGGGTTTTGAAGGGGTGGCTGACAGCGGGGGTTTGGTCCAGGTGTTAGATGCTGCCTCTGTGTTTCAGCTGAGAATATCCCCTGTGGTTTGTTTGAGGGCTGAGGGATGCAAACGAGCTCTTGCTTTACTTTGTTTATTTGTTTAGAGCCACAGTCTGTCTTTTTTATTTTTGGCTTCTAATTTGGACTCGTCTGAGCAGCCTCATTTGTTTAGATGGCCCATCTGGACCAGTGCTTGAAAAAACCCTTCTTCTGGGACATTTTTCCTAGGAACTGAGGTCACCTAGTGAAGCCGTCTGCTCTGACAGGCTTGGTGGGGGATGAGTACTAGCTGTGGTGGTTCCTCCACTGCTGGTGTCCCAGGACCTGGCATCAGCCCCAAATGACTGTGGCAGACACAGGTGGGTTCCCCCAGCACCAATCTGGGGCAGTAGGGATTGGAACATCATTAAGCCACAGCCAAGGCCCCCAGAGCAGCCCCTACCCAGGAGCCCGTGTCCTCCTTGTCCTACTGCCAAGCCAGGAGGTCCACAGGTGCCATCCTGAAGCCCTTCCAGTCGCAGATGTCCTGGTGGCAACATCAGGGAGGGGTTTTCAGGGACTTTTCAGGCCAACTCGAGTAAGTCGTGGTGATGCCCAGCTCATCCGCTGCAGGACAGAGCTCCTTCATCACAGATCCTTGGGAAGCATCACCTTGCATTTCCAGGAACGTTGAGACAGGGAGAGGGGAGAAGACTCTGGATTTCTGTTCTCTTGCTAGTTTGTTTGTACACTTGATGAAAATGGCTGTGTCATTAGAAACCACAGGTTCCCCGCTGTTGACATCTCCATTAATGAAGAAATCATTTCTATTTGCAGGTCAAGAGCTGTGGTTTGCAACCAGTTACGCTAATGAAGACTGTGGCATGCCCAGCCTCATCTGGCCCCGCGCCAGCACCCGTGGAGAATTTGACCCACGCCACTGAGTGCTTTCCCCAATTAAACGTCGCAGCGGCGGGCCTGGCGCTTCCCGTTACCTCCCAGCAGGAAGGCTGCCGGTGGCAGACAGGGTTCTTGTGGTACCCCAGACCCCTCAAAGCATCCCAAGCCATGCGGCCGGGTGGGATGGTTTCGTGGCCGGTGGCTGGCAGGAGCGGCTGTCCCCATCCTGGCCTCAGTCCTCATCGTGTCGTCAAAGGAAGGAGCTCCCGGGCAGGGTGAGGTAGTGAAGTGATGCTGCAAAATCAGCTTTCGAAGGGCTTCCCTGGGGCTTGGCGGCTGGGAGGCGGATGGAGAGAAGCGTGGCTGGTGCTGTGCAGCTCCCAGCCTGCTGTGGCTCTGCTCGTGCCCCAGTGCCAGGGCTCTACCACAGCCCTGGCACTGCTCAGGCTACTACCCACTTGGGGAGTGCTGTGGCCTCAGGGATGGCTGTGCTGGCCATGGACCTGAGCATCACTGCCCAGCTGGGCTCAGCAAGAGATTCTCTTCAAACCATCCCAGCCATGCTGTGTGCACCCGTGGCACGGGGATGGCTCCATCCGTCTGTCCTCTGGGTAACAACAGATGCCAGATGTGTGCCAGAGATTTCAAACGTCACTGCAGCCTGCTGAGGACCTTTGCACCTCTTGCCTCATCTCTGCTGGGTGAGCTGGGACAGGTCTGTCACCAAGGGGTCTGGCAGGTCCTGCCCTCATAGGCAGCTGCAGCGAGACACACCCCCCAAAGTGTTGGGTCCCCACAGGGTGCAGCCAAAGCTCTGGGATTCAGGATCTTAATGCTTAAGATTAGACACCCATCGCCTGTTAGACAGCGGCCTTGGGGTGTCCTGTGGGGATGTGTGTGTGTAGGGGAACAACAGCTCCTTAGGTCCTTCGCAAGGATGTCCCCTGAGCCAACGGTCCCCAGGCAGCACCCTGATGCTAAGGCCTGACAGAGACCAACTCCTGACGACCCCTTCAGCCCACACAAGTGCTGTGTTTCCTCAGGCAGAAGCAGAGCAAAGCCTTGACCACACTGATGTGTTTCTCCTCCAGGTAAGTGACTTGGGGCAGGGCACTGGCCCCTGATGGGAAAGTTCCTTCTCACGGTGGGTCAACGCTGTGGGGGAGGACAGCTGGCAGAAACCTGGGGCGGGGGGTGAGGCAACAACTTTCTGTCTTATATCAAGGAATATAATTATGCATTTTCCAGCCCTGTTTCTTAACACAAAGGAGGAATGTGCAGTTATGTGATCACAGTTTGCTGCAGTGAATTATTTAGTCAATCTGTCCCGGAGCATGTTGTTGAGGCTAATGTTGCTTGTACTAATGTAGGAAATCATTAAAGATCAATAAAGAAATCATTAGCAGTGTGACGCCCTTACCGAACCGCCTGAGCTACAGATATACCACTTAATCCGGCCATAAAAACGGCACCATGAGCTCATTTTAATGGGTGTCAGCAAGATTGATTGGTCAGGGGCAAAGGTTATAACAGCAATTTGGGAGCAGGACCGCTAATGCACTTGTAACTCCTTGGTACACTTTAATGCAAGTTAAACAGAAAATGCCCTAGAAACCGCACAGAGTCCTCTTGTGCAGGGGGTTTAAAAGACTTTCAATGTAATGCAAGGTTTAGGAATAGAAATAGCACGACAGAGCAGATGGATTTTACTTAGTTAAAGGAAAACAAGCCGTAACTCTGCTCAATAGAGGCAGCTTCCAGCAGGGCTGAAGCCACAGGGGACGCTGGGCAGGGGTTTGGGTTCGGTCCCCGAATTGGTTGTCCCTTTTTCCCCCCTCCATAGGCTGTGATGGGGCTTTGCTTGTTTTCCCTGCTGCTTCAGGGGGATGGCACGGGGTGTTGAGCCCTGCCTGCCTTAGAGGCATTTGTTTTTCTGCCAGTCCTATGAGCACCCAGGAGGTGCCCTGATTTTTGGTGTGCTTTCCCAGCTTGTGCCTTTTCCCAGTTACGCACTGGGGCTGTGGGATGTCCTTGGGCAATTCCCCTGTCAGTGCCTCAGTTTCCCCATCCGTGAAATGGGGTCAGTGATGCTGTGCAATGGGTTATGGTCTTGAGTGGTGTCACCTCACAACATTGGGGAATGGAGCTGGGGGTCCTCCAGCCACCGAGATGTTTCCTGATGGGGCTGTCTCCTCTTCCCAGCGCTGAAGAAACACCAAAGGCTCAGGAAAAGCCGTATTTACATAACGAGGCCACATCTCCCTACAATCCTGACAAAAGGGCATCGGATTAAGTAGACAAATCCCAATACCGAGGAGGGGAAATTGTGGTGGTACCAGAAGCACACTAAAGCAATTAGTGGGCAGAGTTGCCGGGCTCCACCGTTAAATTCTGTGGTCACTCGGCGTTTAATGAAACCCCATCCCAAGGAAGACACATCAGCTGTGACCTCCTCATACTTTACGTTGGCCACAGGCACACCACAGTGGTATCAAGAGTGATTCGAGGCATTAAGGAAAATTACTTATTGCAAGAGAGCATCTAATGAAAATGCACAACCCGACTGACCAAACCGAGCGGGGCTGGAATAATGGGACTGTGGTTTTTCTCTCCTCGCTCGTCAGGTTTAAATTACCAGCATTGGATTGTAAAGCCTTGTGTTAATTAGTCCTTTCGTTAGAGGTTTCTTCCTTGGGGGTGAGCAGCTGCTTTTGGGAGGTTTTACCCCGATCCAGGATGCACTGGGATGAGTTTGGGTTTGTTTCCATGCGACGGCCGGTGCTCACGTGCTCAGGTTCCAGCAGGGAAGTGTTCATCCTCTTCCCTGCCCTAAAACGTGTCACAAAACCCCTGCTGTTCTCATATATCCTCTTTCTTGACGAGACTGAAATATCAAAGCGGCGTAAAAATAACCCAACCAAACCCTGAGCATCAATTTGCACGTCATTCCTTATCTGGAGCGTGTGGGATTGTTCCCAGGCAAGAGAAGAGCTCAGCCTGCTCCCTGTCCAACTTCCCCTTCCTCACTGCATCTTCTTGAGTTTGTGCTGGGGCTGTCTGTGTGGCTGTTCGGCCCTACCCACTGCTCAGGATGGGACCTGGGTTTGCAAACGTGGTTTCAGATGCAAATTTCAGCCCAAAACGTGAGCCTGGCTTCAGGACAGCGCAGACCTGTGTCTGGGGAGATGCTGTGCTTTGCGTAGGGCTGCTGTCACCTTCAGCAGCATCCCTGGGATGGGAACATGCACGCAGTAACTGCGTGTTCAGTCACTGTGTGGGGGCTTGGCAAAATCTGGAGCGGAGGGGACGAGCTGATCCATGGAGTTTGTCTTAGGCAGGGGGACAGGGAAGGCTGGTCTTTTCCTGGAAGAAAAGCTTCCTCATAGCCTGGAAGTGAGACATTGATGTATTTCGGGTTAAAACCAAGCCAACCCACGGCACCCGGCGGTGATGCTGCTGATGGTCTTTGGAGAAGCCCATGGGCACCGCACCATCCTGCCCAGAGAACCCCGAGGAGGAGCTGGGAAGAAGGAGAACTGGTCAAATTCCCAGTAGCCAGAGCCACAGGAAGGTGTTTTTTTGGTGGCACAGCACACACCATTTAGAGGAGCCTTCACCCATCCCCTCCACTCGAACAGTGACTACCGCCCTGTCTGCCACGCTGTATTTTAAGGCATTGAATGTTTAATTATAAATGGCACAATAATCCATGGGTAATGAAGTACAGACCCCTGCGGATGCAGCGGATGCAGCTTGCATTAGCTGCCGCTTGCTCCTGACAACTTAATAAAACACCCGTTCGGCAGTGCCAGCCAGGAGAGAGGTTACATCCCTGATTAATAAGTAATTTCTAATGAAAAGTTTCAGGCTGGTAATCAAGGAAATGCACTGGCTGCGGCCACAAGTGTTTATGAGGTTCCCAGTGAATTATTCTGGTGGTGTTTGGGAGCTGCTGAGGCTGCAGCCATCGCTCAGGTCTGGCTGGGAAGGATGCTTGTGCCAAGGGGAAAAGACACCCCCGTGGCCCCGACTGGGGATCCATCTGAGAGAGGGGACAGGCAGGGAGGTGGCAGGGAGTTTTGTGCTGGGGATGCGGTGTGGGCAGCTCTGGTGAGGTGAAGGGGGATAGCAGCAGAGGCAGCCCCAAAGCTCCCTGTCTGGCAATAGGGATGCAGCACCAGGATGCTCGTGGGTAGCAGGGGAGGAGCAGAGAGCCCAGGCTTGGCATGCTGCTCGGCTTTTGAAACCATCAAAGCCCGATGTTTTGCTTTGTTTTGGGGTGGGTTGTGTTGGTTTCAGGCTTGGGTGGTTGGGTTTTATTTTAATTTGTGATAATTTTTTTCCTCCTTTTTGCTTTTTCCTGCAAAGCCAGCACCTGTCTGGGGGCTGTTCCTCCTTCTCTGCACCTAGACCAGTCCCACACCCTGGACCCATGGTCTGGGGGCTGCATCCAAGTCTGGCACCGTGTCCACATGGCCAGCAAGGGCGAAGTCGTGGGCTGGCATCTCCCTCCCCACTGCCACTGCCACTGCCACGACCCCACCCTGGGGAAGAGAGAAGCAGGGTGCTGAGAGTCAGTAATTCAGCATAAACCCTAGCTAGGAAGAAAAAATCCCCGCTGGCCTTTGCAAGGCGGGCGCTTCCTTTGAGCCCCACAGAGCTGCAGGTGGGGGGTGTCACTGGGAGCTGCGTCTCCCTCCCACCCTCACCCCCCACCCCCAGCCGCATCCTCTCCCACGCGGTCACCCCGGGCACATCGGGGGCGGGGGGGCTACAAAACCACCCCAGGGTCATCGGCTACGGGCGACTTCCCCAGCGTGGCCCAGACTTCTGCTTGGGGTGCGTGAGCCGCTGCGCCGCGGCCCCCCGGCACCGGAAGCTGCTGCGTGTTGTGTCTGCTGCATGGCTGAGAAAAAGGAGATTTCACGATTTCATGCAACGACTCTGTCTGCTGGAGCTGGGGGGAAACGCCCTTGGCCGCTTCCTCCCGGCCACAGCGACCGTGGGGGGACAGAGTTGGGGGCACTAGGGGGTGATGCTCAGTCCTGGGATCCATCACGCAGCCTGGTACTGGCCTGGGGGTGCTCCCCCATCCCCTTCATTCCCTTTCTATGCTCTCCAGAGCAAAACCCAGTGTTTTTGGGACAGAAATGGTGCAAAGCCATCTCCCAACTAGTTGGGTTCCATGGCACCAGAGTCACCCCAGAGGGACACCCCAAGTGAAGGTGTGGGCTCCCCACATGGCAGGAGCCACACGGGGGGGCTGGGTCAGCATTTGAGGATGAGCCAGCTCCTGGCCGACCCCCGTTTGCCAGGCTGGTTTCACGTCAGCCTCCCTGGGTCTGAGGTGAGGTGACGGGGCCCATCTCGCCGTGTCACCGCAGGGTTCCTGCAAAGTTCAGCAGCCTCTGCGGGCGCCGGGTTTCAAATCCTTCCACGCAGCACAGAGACCGAGCCGCTGCCACCGGCCCTGCCCGCTCCTCGCACCCCGCTGTCCCAGTGCCCCCCCACGGCATCCCAAGGCACTGGGGCTCAGCTGCCCCCACCAAGGGGCGTGCAGGCTGAGGGTTTGGATTTGCCTTCAGCCCCCAGGGAAGGAGCTTCAGCGCTGGAAGTCACCAGTTACATCAAAACCTTAGAAAAAGCAGTGCCTGAAATGAAGTGTTTCCTCCCCAGCCAAACGCAAACCCTGCTGCCTGTCCCCCCCAGACATGCCCCCCCCCCACACACACCTCCTTCTGATCTGATCCATTGGGTTCAGACCCCCACCACTTTCTCCTGCAACTCTTGAGGCTGGGTGGGGACTGGGATGAGCTGTGTGTTGGGTGGACCCAGAGTAGCTGGGGAAACACCAGCCCCTGTTTGCCACCCCAGACCCCAGCACGATGCTGCACGTGAGCCCCCCTCACACACCCCCCAGCCACAGCAGCTCCCAAACGTGAATGAAATGTGCCTATGTGCTTTTGTATTTATTTTTAGGTCCCATCCCATCCTCCCCCCAGCCCCAGGTTGAGTCACCTGTGGAGGCTGTTCCAAAATGATTCAGAGCACATTACAGGAATTCAAAACTTCCATCTCAGGGTGGTTTCGTTTCAGGAGGAGCCCCAATGATGTGAGCAGGGAGGTGTGAGCCCCCCCACACACACCCCTTTGAACCCCAGTGACACTCGTGGGTGTCAACACTGATGCTGTCCCCAGGGAAAGCCACCCTATGGTACTGCTTCTCCTCTCCACCTGCCTGATCCCACTCCTGGCCCTGAAGCTTGGAGAGTCTCACGTCACACACATGGCTCAAGAGAGGCAGAAATGGTGTATTTTTCACCCAGGAAAATGCCACTTCAACAGCAGGAGTCACTCCAGCTCAGAGCCACTCCAGGTTTGTAAAGATGCTGCTGCTCATGATGAATGGGGACTGCACGTTGAGTCGTGCCTCAGTTTCCCTTATTGCTAGGCAGTGGCTGAAACCATCTGCAGGGAAGTGTGCAATTTCTAAAGGAAAGAGAAAAAGGCCTTTACAAACCCTGGATGTGAATCCCACCCCCACCCCCCAACCCTGCTCTGCTCCCCATTGATGGGGGGCAGAGCTGGGCCTCTCCAGACTCAGGGAGGTGACCCAGTCTTGTGCTGGTGGCCAGGACCTCCGGGCTCCTTCCCTGGGGATAAGACTTGGGATGCTCGACCTCCACAGCTGCCTGAGGTCCAGGAGCCACCCAGGGGTCTCCTCCAGGTCAGAGGAGCCCTCAGCATCCTCTCTGCCCACCCTGCCCCCGTGATGATACAATTTCAGATAAGAGGTTTGGGGTTTCTCTCTTTGTTTTTTTGAGGCAGGGGACAGTTTTCCTGTTTGAAGAGGGAAAAAAAAAACCCAACCCAAAACAAACACACACACACACACACACACACACACACCACCACCTCTTTGGAGCTTCCTCCTCTTAAAAGGTCTGCCCCTGGTGTGCTGCGTGGAAGGTTAATTGTGCTGCAGGTCCTGGGAGGCAGCAGCCCCAGTTGCCACTGCTGGGGGCTGGGGTTGCTCTATTAATTTGATCTTCTTTTTTTGGGGGGGGGGGTTCTTTCCCCCCCCCCCTCTTCTCTCCTGCTCTGACTGTGACTCACCCAGCAGCAGCGAAGACACAAGTCCCTCCGTTTAGAGAAACCGCACGTCTGAAGAAGTTTCCCACGGTCTGCTCTTTAAATAGCTGCTGCGAGTCGCGGCTGGACCACGCCGGTGCTCGAGCATCGCTTCCCCCATCCTCTTCCTCTCCTGCGTGCCTTCCCCTTTCCCCCCCCACCTCCACCATCACCCCCAAAAACACCCCACAGGGGAATTTTTCCCAGCACGAACCCACCGTTGCTTCACCCCAAAACCCTCAGATGACCCCTCCAAGCACCGTGCGGTGCTGCTGGGGTGGTTTTCTGCCCAGACTGGGCACCAAGCCCAGGCTCTTTGCAACCATCCCCTGCCAAATCCTGCCTGCAGCGCTGCCTCCGTGTGTGTGTGTGTGTCCCACCCCCCATCACCTGCCACTGCCTTCGTGACAATTGCCCCGCAGTGCTGCTTCCGCCCTGGCTCGCTCGCGGTGCCGCTGAGCTCGAAAAAATGATATAAAAAAAAGAGAAAGAAAGAGAGAAAGAAAGCAAGTGGTGAGAAAGGAAAGAGCGTGCCAGGGGCCCTCTCCGCATCTCTTTCCAGTAAGCGAGAGCGGGGAGCGCAGAAGAGGGGGGTAACCGGCCCTTCTGAGAAGCCCTTGGTGCTGGGGGAGGCAGAGGGGGCACCCGGGGGCTGGAGGTTTCTGTGAAAGCAGCTGGCGGTGAGGAAACCGAGTGACGGAGGTGGATGTGCCCCCTCCTGCAGACAAGCCTCCCCCCTCATCGCTGGCTCTTCTTGTGAAGCTGTTTTAAAGGGTGAAGCTGGGATGTGCCCTCAATGTTGTCCCCTGCGGGTGCTACCCCCCTGCGCAGGGTCTGTCACCCCATCGCCACGTGTGGGTGCGAACCCCCGCGTCTCGCAGGGCTGAGCTGGCTGTGGGGCTTGGGGGTGTTATCACCTGGGCTTGCTCTTTGGGCTGTCACAGCCTCAGTGCTGAGCCTTGCCCACACTGGCTGTGGTGAGGTGCCAACAGCAATAATACCATCATCATCATCGTCGTCATCATCATCACCATTACAGCACAAGCTACCTCCCTGTCTGGGAGGGCGGCAGGCTGGGGTGCAGCAGGGATCATGGTGGGGATGCTCTCCCCAGGCAGAGGTATCTCTGCATCCGCTCCAAAACACCAGCTCCTCCTGCCTGGCTGGGGTGAAGCCATGTGGGGAGCCCTCGCCACCCTGCTTTTGGCACAGCCCTGCTCTGCAGTGAAGTGCTGAGGGCTCACACCTCCAAACACAGGCTGGAGGAATGAGTAAATACCTCGAGGTGTCTCTCCCTACACCTGCAGCCACCGGCCTGGAGCTCCCCGGTGGAGCTGGGTCCCACGGCTCTGCAGATTTGGACCCACGGCGGGATGGGCTGAGCTGGGGGGAGACAGGGTCTGGAGCAGGGATGGGTCCTGGGACCTCACCCCAGCTGAAGCCTCCTGCTCCTGTTGTAGCCCTTCCCTCCCTCACTGCTGCATCCCAGGAGCATCCTGGGATCAACCCTTCCATTTTTCCACCCCCTTCTGTGCCGTCAGTGGGGGATTAAGCACAGATTTGCTACAGATGTGATCAAGAGAAACAGCTGCCCAAGAGGAGGGGGAGAAGGACAAGAGAAGGGAAAAAAGCAAGAAACAGAGGCAATATTATTTTGTTTAGCAAAAGGGGTGTTGCATGAATGGGAACAGAACACCGCGGCTTGAATCCTCTTCAATTCATCCCTGGTCCCTAAGCCACTAGCTCTTCTGGTTTGAATCTCTTCTCTCTGGAGGAAAGCAAGTAACTCGGTAGTAATCCTGCTACAGATTTTTGTCTCTGAAATAAAACACACAGAGTATGGATGTCAGGGGAGGACCGGTGCCCAGTGGTCATAAACCATGTGTGGGGTTGGCATTGCAGGAGGTCCCACCCCCGCGTGGGAGGGATCAAGGACCCTTCTTACACCCAGCAGAGCCGATTGCTGCCTTGGAAGCTGCTGCTGGGATTTGGGAGGCAGTCATTGTCAAACCCTCCCAAGGACTCAGGGGTTTGACCCCATCCCCATCCAATGGAGCTTTCGGGGATGCTTTCCACGGGGTGGATTCAGAGAGGATCTTGTTTCTGATAGCAGATGTCCAAGGCCACGGCCGGGCTGGGTCTCAGACCCGTTTCTTGAATCCCAGCCCACCCTTGATCAAAGTTCACCCGTTTGCTGCACTGCTGCTACTTTTGAAACCAGATGGGAGGATATCTCTGACCCCCCCGGTGTGGCTGGGCAGAGGACATCTCACTGCTGCAAGGACTTCCCATGCCCACAGCTCCTTGTGCCTTTCTCCCTCAGCATCCCTGGGTTGAGCCTTATTTCAGAAGGCAAAATCCCAGCGATACCCAGCTAACTGCACCTCTGCCGAGCCAAGAGCAGGATAACAGGCATGTAGGAGCCAAAACCATGAGGGTGGCTTAGCCCCAGCACCTCTCCCAGCACATCTTCACCCTGTGCTGTTTTTACTGGCCTTACAGAGACACTCTGTGGCGAGTCAGACCAAGGTGATGCCCAATGTGTCACGCTCGGTTCCTCGGAGCGCTCCCCTCCCAAACACCTCTCTCTAGGTTGGATCCATTAAACCAGCCAGGTTTGGTGGCAGCCATGGGATCTGCAGCACCTCTGCCTTGGATGGAGGTTGGAAATGGAGAAGACAGCGTTCCCCCTGGGCTGAGGGATGGGGGAGGTGCTCTTCCTTCTATGGTAACTTTATATTGTAATGATTTGAGCTATAGCTAATTAGCTTGCTTTAACAGCCCAACAAACAAAGGAGAAACTTTCTACTTAAAAGTGAAAGAAATGGGGGGTGGGAAATGAGGTTTTTGTGGAAAAAACCCAAATCTCAACCAAACTACTGCTTGTGATGTTTGGGGTTTGGTTTTTTTTTATAAAAAGAGCCATTTTCAGCTAAGAGTCGTAGTGAAAAGAGATGTGAGTCTCAGTTATGGCAACACCTTCACTGTGAAAGGCTACAAATTCCAGTTGGATCGTTCACAAATTCAACATACAGATAGATAGATAGATACAGAGATATAAAACTGAGAGGGGTGGCTGACACCTCAGAGGACTGTGCTGCTGTTCAGCAAGACTCAGACAGGCTGGAGAGATCACATCTTTAAAGCAGGAGTGTGAGGGCACTGCCACAAATACATATATCTATGTATCTGTATATCTATATATCTATGTATCTATATATCTATATCTATATATTTATGTATCTATATATCTATATATCTATATCTATATCTATATCTATATCTATATCTATATCTATATATCTACATATCTATATATCTGTATATATCTATACCTATATTTAAGGGTCCCACCTCCACTGTCTCCTTGATTTACTGGGCATTCAGGGGGTTCCACCTCTCCTCTGAAGTCCAGACCAATTTTTGGTGTCTTACCTGAACCCTTCTCCCTGTGAGCAGCCAGGGATGCTTGGTACCCACTGAGGCCACGCAGCCCCTCAGCGCTGCCGAGCTCCCCGTGGGTGGTGATGTGGTGACATCTCAGTTTCTTGGGTTGGCTTTTCTTTATCTTTTTTTTTTTTTTTTTTAATTTATTTTTTCCTTCGAGGAGGCAAACGTCTCCAAATCCACCTCTGCCCACAGGCTGTGGGGATAACACTCATTTTTCAAACCACTTCAAACACTCCCCGACAGCGAGCTGCAGCCCACGCGGGCTCTCGCACGCTGCCTGCTCGCCAGCCAAGAGGAGCAGCCACCAGCCATGAAACACAACCCTGCATGTCCCACCAAGGGTGGCAGGTATTTCACAGGGTGGGTAGAGCCAGGACCCTCCTGGGACCCCCAATCTTTATCACTGCCCCAAAATGATGGCCAAACCTCAGCTTCTACAGTTGCTCTGGCTTCACGAGCTCCCTTTGAAACAAGGATGCTGGAGGGGGACAGCAGTTTGCTCCCAAGCTCGCCAGATGATATTTTTTTCTTTAGTAATGCCTAATCTTGCAAAATGCACCCTTAAAAAGAAGTGCCTGGAGCCTCCCTCCACAGCCTCTGCTGCAGGATGTCCCCACTCCTGGTTGTGAGTCGTGGTGGGACCACAGAATGGCCCCTCAGGCTGCTCCTGGTCCCCTCGTGCTGGTGAACTAGAACTGATCTCCGGCATGGATATCCCTGATGGGAGACGTGTCAAGTGAGAACCCACCAGCAACCGCCTCTGCTGCCCTGGCTTCTGCAGGAGACTCTCCTTGGAGAACGTACGCTCCGAGACCACAGACCAGACACAAAAATTCACGTTCTTTGCCATAAATTGTTGTTTGGTTTTGCATCACTGTTTGCAGGGGCGGCGGTTAAAATGATCACGGCACGATCCCCAGCGTATTTCAGAGCAGGATGATGTATTTCAACCCAAAAAGGAGAGAGAATTTCCTCATGGCCCAGGGATGAATTGAGGTCTGAGGGATTTTTAGACCTTCTTTCTGCAGGGTGGATGTGAAGGGATGTTGGCCCCATGGGGACCTGCTGGCCCTGACACTTTTTTGCTCATCCCACTTGGAAAAACAACAAACTTCCTTCGTGGTGGAGAGTGACGCTGCTTGCTGGGACGGCATGCACAGCAGGATGGGGCTGTCACCCCACATGATGCCACCAGCCCTCCCCAGCGCCTGCCTGTGACCCCTAGCATCAGACAAAGGGCACTGGAGTGACCGCGCTCTGCCAGCGTGACTGCGGCATGACCCGGCGATGGCGCAACCTCGGCCCGTGCGGGGCTCTCCCTTGGGGTTTGCTGGTGCTCCCAGCTGAAATGTCCCTGCCCAGGGGTCCTCTCACACACACCAGGACCCCAGCGCTGCAGTGTGGTGGCAGAAGGTGGCTGACAGCCTGGTTGGTGTGTGCACGGGTGTTGAAAACCGCTCCAGGGAGCTGCTTGTGTTCCCACAGGTCTGAGTGTTGCACCCCACCACAACCTGCTGCATCCCATCGCATCCCATCACACTCTGTTGCACCCTATCCCTGGCAGTCTCAGGACGCGTGGGAGCAGGAAGGAGCAGGACCAGCCCGTCACATTCCCCTGGGATCACAGGCAGACAATCCCCTGCCTGTACCCTCACCTGCTCCCACAGGCACCCAACATCAGCTCTGTCAGACCACTGGCTCCATCACACCAGCTCTGGCCAATATCCAGCTCCGGCACCACCAGCAGCTCAGCACCAGGATCCACTGGCAGCCACGGCTCCCAGGTTCCGGTGCTTTCCCTGGGATGCGTAGGGAAAACAAGGCAGCTGAGACAGGAGAGGTCCCGTGGCCGGTTGCTGCTCCAGGGCCGGGAGGCATCGCTCCACCGGCATCGGGGTTACAAGGCCGGCATTGTGCCACTCGCCGCACGGCGTGCCCGCGGCTCTGCACGGCCAGGCGCTCAGCACCGGCCCTGGGCATTCCCGGAGCACGCTGGCGCCGGCGAGGAAGGGCCCGGGCAAAACTCAGACACAACTGAGAGTTGTTCCCAGGTCGTGACAGCTTTTATGGAGCCGGTCACATGCCTCCTTTCCCATGGCTTCAGGCAGAGCCAGCGTGGGGCTGGGTGCCAGGGCCAGTGGTGGAGCAGGGATGTGAGGTCGTTGCCTCATGGCTCAGGCAAGTGAGTCCTGCTCGAGCTGAGCTCAGCTGGCTGCTGCCATCACCCACGGGTTTTGGAGAGGGTCACGAGCAGCCCCTCTGCTTTGGGATAGTCAGGTGAGATGCTGCCAGGTTGGTAAAATGCTGCATGCTGAAGCAGTGTGGCACATCGCTGTTATGTGCATAGCTTACCTGCTTTCAGCTATCTCCCAAATGAATGAATGTGTTGGTCGCCATTGCCTCGTGCCTCAGTTTCCCATCTATAAAGCCCCATCCTACCTCCCTGCCTTGCATATGGTATGGCTGTTTGGGACACACCAAGTGCTGCAGCTGCTTTCCCTGTGAAGCAGACCTGCTAAAGCCCTCCATTCTTCCACGTCCCTGGTGCCGGCACGGTGAGGTGTACACCTGTATGTCCGTACGGTGCTGCCAGACCCACCACCTGCACCTTTGGGAGCCCATTTCGACCACCCTGTTCCCAGAGGTGAAAGATGGGGGCGCAGGGAGAGGAGGGAGCCTGCGCCCAGCCGCGGTTTCAGCTGAGCCGTAGAGGAAGTGGCTGAGCTGCGAAGCCCCTTTGCCACACCAGCACACGGTGCCGGCTGCACGTACAGCACCGCGCTTGCTGCCGGGACCATCCCGGCGTTCTCAGAAGTAGCTCTTTGCTGGGGTAAAGCTGGTGGGTTTGCTAAACCCAAAATGCCTTGGGTGGCTCTGAGGCTGGCAGGCAGGGTGCAGGCAGGGTGCAGGCAGGGTGCAGGTGCTGGTTGCTGTATCTGGCAGCGTGCGGCTGCAGCCGGGCTGGTTTGAGGCTGGGGCTGTGTTTGCTGGGGGAGCATCACAGCTCGGGGGCTTTTTGGGTTTGCCCTCCACCCACAGCAACACCCAGAAGGTGAATATAGAGCATGAGGATGGTGAAAGCAAAGTGGGAGGTTTGGAGCTGGACTTGCTGAGGGTTTTTTCCTATCGTTATTAATAATATTAGCAGGAAATAACTCATCCCCTGCAATGTGCCTGCTTGGCTCTAGCCAGGATGGAGATCTCTTGGGATGCACATGAACCCACCCAAAAGCTGACCCCACGCTGCGGACACGTGGCAGAGCTGGCTCTGAACTGGGAGGTGGATTAATTGCACAAGAGCTTTCAGTCAGGTGTTTTTAAAGCATGCCCACTCCTGAGCCATAGTTTGAATGTACAAGTGGAGCAACATCTTTAATCCCAGAAGCCAGACTAAAACCAAAGGTCCCTTGATCAGTTTACAGTCCCTTGTCCTTTCTATGGGGTCAGGTCTTCACATCATCCCAGCCCCATCTCGCAGCTCCTGTGATAACACAGTCAAGGAGAAAGCATCCATTTTTGTAAATTGATGTAAAAGGCAATACTTTATTGTGGGTTTGGTCCTTGAATCACTCTGGAGCCTCAAAAGGCTTCAGGGAGGAGCTTTGGATCTCCATAGGGACTGGCAAACACTCAATTGTGGAGGATGCTGGTGACTCTTGCCTAGATGCCAACAGATGTGATGCCTGGGCTGGTTGTCAATCTCCCCAACACATGCTGCCAGCACCATGCCCAGTTAATGTAGGGGATGTCCAACAGGTTGAAGCCCCTCAGGACCCCTCACTGTGGGAGCAACTTGCAGCAATTCCATTTAAATCCCTACCTAGGGGAAAAAAAGAAAGGATTTAAAGGGGAAGGAGGAGAAAATGCTGATAAATGTTGAATTTTAGGGGTTGATGCCCAAGACCAGGCGCCCTGTCCATGCAAGAAGAGCTCAGGACCACATCCCTTGGGGGTTTCAGCAGCAATTTAGGGGAGAAGGGTGGTAGAGATGAAGAAGAGCCCTATCCAGATCCTCCCCCAGTTAGTGCTGCTGAAGGGTGTTGGCCCATTGTATAAATGTGCACAGCTGAATCCAAGCTCCCAGCTGGCACATCACGGTGGGTGTGTGAGGGGGAAAATACCTTAAAAGCACCTTCCTCTGCTCTTTATCCTCTTCTTCAGCTTGACTTTTCTTCCCATTGACACCACCAGGACCCAGGCTGGGGGGTAGGTGAGGTTCCCACCCCTCTTCTGTAGGAAAAGAGCTGTGAAATCCAACAACCATGCTCCAGAGCCTGCATATCGCCCAAGGTGATGCACATGTGAGCCAGGAGGGTTGCAAGGCTGGAGCAGGTGGGGGTGGTGAGTGGGATGCTGCTGGGCTGAGCCACCCGCTCTGAGCCATCAGTGGGGACCATGTTGAAGCTCACTGCTGGGGACCCAGAGGGGATGATGCCAGAGCTCTGCAGGAATGGCTTCACTGCCCCACGCCTCGTGCCCTGGGGTGGGAGCTGTGGCTGCAGTGGGTGTCTGGCAAGGCGAGATGAGGCGATGCTGCTCCCTGCTCTGTGCAGCAGCGGGTGTTTTCCAGGCTGGGTTGCTTTTCTTTTTTCCTTTTGTGCCAGCATTTTCACAACCTCTGCCCCTTCACAGCTCTGAAACCACTTTTTTCCCCTCTCTTTGCTCAAAAAGAGCAAACAAGCACTTTTCACCTCCAGTAAATATAAGCAGCTCTTTCCCCCCCCATCTAATAAAGCAGGAGAAATCAGTAACCCCTCAGCCAATTACATCTTGATACATCCAAAATCCATGAGATTTAAAGCTCGACGACAGCGGGGAGCACAGGGCTTGATGAACACCAGACTCTTCAAATACCCTCAAGTTGTGTTTTGTGTGCCTTGATGCCCAATGCCTTCTTCCTTGGGTCCTCTTTGCCTGTGGATTTGGGTCACTGAGGCTTAGCTTGCCTTTGTGTTGCTCCATCAGAGAGCTCCCTTTGCTCTTTCCTGCAAGTGGGGAAAAAAAAAACCCTGAAAAGGCCAAATAGCATCTCTTGTTTCAATTCTACATTTCTTCCCATTTAGGGAAATTTTGTGTCTGCGGGTGATAATGGCAATTTTCTTTGAGGAAAACCCATCGGCCCCAGGCGATGCTGTGTCCCACAGCAGCTCCTGTCCCAGGAGTGAGCACCTGTTGGGTGCCAGCACCTCTGCAGTCCAGCAGAAATGGCATCTTTAGGTGCTCCTGGAAATTTGCTTCTGTTACTGGATTAGCTTGATTACTTTTAAATATATATATATATATATATATATAAAAATTATCTGCAGTCATTTGGGCAAAGCAGCAGGTCAACTGAACCCACTGCCTTCCTCCTCCTCACCAGCCCTCTCCACCTTCCCCAGTCTCCCCTCTGCAGACAGTGCTGTTTATTCTGCCGCATGTGCTTCATATTTTTGCTTAATATTAATTCACATAAAATCCCTGTGAAGAAGAACCACCCATCCACACATATGGAAACAGTCTTGGCACGCAGTCCCATACCCAGCTGGGAGTCGGAAAGCCGTGCGCGGCTCAAAATTAGGATACAGACAAGTGGTGAATGTGGGAGAAAAGGCAGTTAAAAGGAGAAAACCACGGCATGTAAATGGGTTATTACTTCAATCACCCAATTAGGAATCTACGGGCTCTCTTCTTCGTCTCTTCTAAGGCAACAATATAATTAATTAAACAGAAATGTCTCCTCCGCTTCCGTCTGTCACTCAGCCACGAGTCCGAGCGAGCTTCCCATGAACCGCCAACTACAAACCATAAAATTGTTAGTTAAGAAAAAAATAGAGAGGGGGGAAAAAAAAAAAAAAGAAGAAAAACCATCAACCCCAGCACCCCGAAGCCACAGCGATATCGCTGGCCTGTTGACGCCACGGATCAGGTGACACCGCTCTCCCACCCAGCGGATGCCGAGCTGGCGGCTCTGCCGTGCCGACCACAGAACCACCAGCCAGCCAGAGGCTACCTGTGCCGCCAGCGGGGTTTTCCTCTTCCTCCCTCTTGCTGCCTCCTCTCCCGTCCCTCCTCTTCCTCCTCCTGCCATCCAGCAGCTTCTGTGGGGAAGCCGGGACACAGGGGGGACAGAAGGGATGGCTTCCAACAGCATCTTCGACTCCTTCACCACCTACTCCTCCGCTTTCCTGCGCGGTGAGTACAAGCCGGGCTCTTTCGTTCCTCGGCAGCAGGAAACACCGTCGGGTTTTGACTTTATTTCATTTATTATTTGCAAAGAAGCAAACCAGCAGCGGGGCTCTGGTGCGGCTTTGCTGGCACCTCGCTCCTCGCCGCTGCCCAACAGGGTTTTCTATGGGCTCTACGATGCTCTGGGCCAACGACGTGTTTGCCTGGTACAGTGAGGGGTATCGCTCCCTTTTATTTATTCTTTTAGTTTCCTTTTCCCCCAGCGTTTGCGGCGCTGGGGAGGGTCAGGGCTGAGAGGTGCTGGGATTGATTTCGGTGCGTTTGGTGCAGTTTGAGTTGAGAGATGGGTGCTGGGCAGGTGCATGGCGGGGAGCGATTTCCATCGCTGCTGAAGAGGAGCCAGTTTGCAAGGGGAGAAGAGCTGGGGGAGGTCAGTGCTCACAATTTCAAGCTTACATCTATATATTGCTTTAAATATGAAAGCCCACGGCAGCTGTACTAGATATGGGCGATGGATTGGTTTGACCCGCTGGCCCTGGCCTCTCCGCACAAGCAGGGACACAGAGCTCTCATCCCTCCCAGCTGCCTCGGGACAGGCAAACTGCCTGTGAGAGTGGGCTGCTTCCCCCCAGAGTCCTCCTCTGCCTGCACCCAGTGGCATATCCCATCCCCAGAACTGCACCCCTTTCATTTCACCACCACTGTCCTCTTGTCGTAACTCCTCTGCTGAGCTGGGCTGTGGGCTTGAGCTGCTGGGACTGCAGGTCCCAGGTGGGTGCCAAGACCTTTTTTGGGAGAAGCTGGGTGTTTGCCAAAGTGTTGAGCAGAGCTCTGCGAACCCTTGTCTTTTCCCTTCCCGATGCGGCTCAGGAGTAAAAGCTTGCGCCGATGGTGGCTGTGAGGACCCACATCCTGAGCGATGGCTTGGCACACTGTGCTGAACCCAGGCAGGAGGGCGATTGTCAACCTCACCCAAAGAGCAAAATGCAGCAGCAAATCCAGGGATGTGTTGCTGCAGACCAGACTCGGGCCTATTTTTGAGAACACGAAAGGTTACGTGTCCTTTTGAGGTGGTGTCAACCTGCATCACCACACCTCCACAGCTTGGAGTCATCTTCTGGGCAGAGGGTGTTGGTGAGGCAGCACAAAAAAAGGGATGGGGATGCAGAAGGGGTGGGTAAATACAGACCAGCTTCCCCAGCCCTATGATGGATACACCGTGCCGGAGCATGAGGCGAATAGGCAAAACAGCCATGTTCATCTCGCTGCCCTCCACTCAGAGATGGTGGCATTATAAATGTGTCCTTTGTACTCTGTGCAGCTAATTAAAGGCAGTCCCATGGCAGGGAAATAAGAGAAGTTTATAAAAAACATTTGCATGGCTCTTTTTAATCTATACTTCTCCCTCCGCAAGCCAGATGAAGAAATGCTGGGGTTTAACTGGGCTTGCTCATTTAAAAATAAAAAGAGAGCAAGCAACAGAAATATCACGTCTTGTATGCGATTTCCATACAAATAGGAACTCATAAAAGCAATAAACATCTTTGGTTTAGACATGATTTTTTATTAAACAGGGGGGTTGAATTAAATGATCGCACCAAGGATGGAATATGGCCAAATGGTGAAACATTTGTTTAGTATTAGGACAAGAAATCCTTGTTTTTCTTTAAGGAGCTCAGTGTGTCTTCTCCTGCCTGGTTAGAGTTGGGTGAGTACTGCAAAACATTCACCAACGTTCATTTAAATTCCTCATGGCTTTGGGGGATTCAACCGCATTCATCGGTTTTGTTTGCTTTTCTGAGCACATCCATGAAAATGGGTGTTTGTTTGCCCAAATATTTAAGGAATGAAACAAAAAATCCCAAAGGTATTATTGACTAGTTAGTCTAGAAGCACTTTTTTTCTTTTCTTTTGGGGTAGAAAAGGGATTTTTTTGGGCTTTCCTCGGGCGGGTGAAGGAGCCCGTGTGGGACTGTGGCTCCAATCCCCCTCGCATGAACTGGATTCACATCCAAGTGAAATTTCTGGTGGGGCCTGAAATATGTTTGCCTCCAGGTGATGGTTTTGGGGATATAAACCCCATTTTTGGTGCCTTGGTGTCTCCACGGTTCTCTTAGAGAGTTAGCCGGAAGCCACAAGATAAACTGGTCTGAACTGGGGAGACACTCCCCTGCTGCTCCCAAGGGCAGCCTGTGGTGGGTGCCGGCCCGAGCTCCAAGCCCAGCTTATGGGACCAGCCTGCGCTCCTCCACAGGGATGCCAAATCCTTTTCTCTGTGAGGAAAAATATAACCACATCCTTCTCTGCTCCATCCCAACACCCTCCAGTTTGGCTCCCAGGTCTGGCTGTGCCCTCCTGGGACTGCTGGAGCCAAGGTCCTGGTGGCAGACAGTTGCCTCTAAGTCATCAAACCACAAATGTCACATCGGTGCGTCAGCTCCTCGCTAGTGATGGTTATCAGGATAGGGAGCTCTCAGCAGCTGCCACCGCATTTTCAGGGGAAGCCTGCAGAAATAACCACGGGTGCGACTCTGCGTGGGGCTGCTGAGGCAGGGTGGGCTGGGGACAGGGTGCAGCTGGGATGTTCTCAGACTTTTAGGGTCCCCGTGGAGCTGCTCTGCCCTGGGAAGGAGCAGGGCTGTGGGCCTGTGCCTGGGTGGGGTCAGACACCCACCAAGGAAGGGGTCCGTTCTCTCGGGGAAGCACAGAGCTGTCATGCCACAGGGAGCTCAGTCCCCTCACCCTGCCTGAGGAGGAACAGGCCAGACCTCGCGGCGCTGGCACCATTTGGGATCTGGAAGTGGGTGATGTCCTGGTGCAGCAGGCCGCTGCCATTTCTCTGTGCTGGTCGCTAGCTTGACATGAGTCAGAGTTTCACAAGCGCGGTGTTGGGGGCTGCGGCTGTTGCTGGGGATGGTGCATGGTGGTGTGCGGAGCTGCGGCTGTACCGCGGTGCTGCAGCCATACCACGTCATGCTGCTTCTCACTGCACCCCGCGGCTCTCCTGGCCTGGCCCGTGGGGCGGAGGTGATGGCCCCGGCTTGCCCTGAGCGGAGGTTTCCTTTTCCACCCTTCCCACAACCGGCCACCGCAGGATTCCCGCTCAGCAGACTTCATTTTAATGGATTTCTGTGTTTCTTCCTAACCACAGAGAACTGTAGCTCTGGCAGCATTTAGAGCCATTTCCTCCTCCCCATGCCACACTGGGCTCAGGGCAACGCCTCCAGCGGAGGCTCTGGGTAACCTGTGCCTGTGACGTGTCCCCAAGCATTACTTGGCCGCAGGCAGCTGGTTTGTCTTGTCCTTTAGCACCCAAGCTGATTTATTTTTGTTTTTTAACTTAGGGGCAGCTAAGCTTCCCAGGAGCATGGTGACAGGGGGATGGGCTGCTGGGGTGGGAGGTATGATGGAGCATGCCGCCCATACCTGTGTCTGCAGGTGGGAGAAGCAAGAGCCTGGGTGCTGGGGGAGGAGGAAGGGCAGCTGCCCCCCCAAGATGTCTGCACCCCCTGAGTGTTGCAATACCCGCAGGTGTTTACACCCCACTGAGCATTGCCCACCCAGGTCCCTGCATCCTCTGAGCAAACCCTCCCTCTGTCCCCAGCTCCCTAGAAAGCTCCAGTCCTCACCCATGGGGCCAGGATCCTGGTGCCTGGCACCACATGGCCACAAAATCTGTTTTGACTCCACTCATCCTCCCCTCCTGGGGAAGGCTGATGTGCTCAGAGCTGCTGGCTCCCGACTGTCAGTGGCTTTGCCTTTTCCAAGGGCACCCTGCTGACTGGTGGCATGGCTTTTCTTTTTTCCTTTTTCTTTTTTTTTTTCTTTTTCTTTTTTAAAATATATTTGTGTGTGGGAAGGAGTATAAATCCTTGTCTCTCATCACCTTGTTATGATCTAATAGGGGGAGAGAGAGAGACAGTGGTGTTCCCCTTTGCTGAGCGCTTTAATTCATGATGATTTCTGAGACTTGATCTCCTCTGATATGTCGTCAGTGTTTGTGGTCCACTGTTTTGGCCGCGTAGGGTTTGGGAAACAAAGAATGAGCTGCATGTTTGCAGGCTCAGATCCACACATGGCTGGCATTAGGAGAGAGAATGTGACTTCCCATCCCAAGCGACAAGCCCGAGCCATGGGCCACACTGTAAATACCCGCCAAACAAGACTGAGCGCTGACAAACTTGCCAGAAGGTCTGGGGTGCTGGGTCTGGGGTGCTGGTACTGGGATGCTGGCAATGGGGACTTGGGGCTCTTCCTGGAAGGTGCATGTCCCCTCACCCTTCTGTCACACCTTGCATGTGATTTTTCTCCTGGGTATGTGTAGGGTGGGAAGAAATTCTTGTGCAGAGGTGACATCCAGCAGCTGTGCAGGCAAGGTGGGGTTCAAGGCACCGACCTCTCCATAGGGCTTCCCCATCCGTTTTCCTTAGCTCCGGTGCTTTGTCCATGATGAGCCAGGGATAGGGCAAGCGCAGAGGTTGGGGCTGGGTTCCTCCTTCTGGCCCTTTGCTCCAGAGATCCCAGCAGCCTTTAACTTCAGTCCCTGGTCAAAACACATCAACCTTGCCCTGAGAGGTGTTTGGGCACGCTGTGCTCAGGGTGCCAGCAGCAGCACCCTGGGGTGGGAAGGGAAAAAGAGTGAGGATGTGCTACAAATCTGGTACAGTGCCCTGGTCACACTCAGGCAGCCACCGGGCAGCATCTCTGGTGTTGGTGCTGGCTGAAATCATGGATGCTTCAGACCCCCACCCCAGACCCACTGCTGCTCCCTGTCTCACCCAGAAAACTTCCTCTGTGTTTCCACCCGTTTCTGTCTCTTCCCTTTGCTCCCCTTTGCCGCCATGACCTCACCAGGCAGCAGATTCCTGGCTGGTGGGGATGGCCAAACCCTTTGTAGAAGGATCTCTGGGTGGGGAGCAGCTCCCCCAGGGCAGTCCCCGGCAGAGAAGGGTGCATGGGAAAGGAGGGAAGAGGGAGCACACCCACCTCTCATGCCAGGCACCAGCATCCCATCTTGGCCCCTTCCAAGAGGGCAGGATGTGGCCCTGGTGCTGTGTGGACCATCATGACACCATGATGTACTCCTAACTGAAAGCAACACCCAAGCTGAACACGACAGCTGTCTGCAGGGTGCCAGGCACAGCCTTCAGCCACAGCATTAGTATCTTCCTCCTCCTCCTCCTTCTCCTCAGCTCTTGCCTTTCTAAAAATGCTTTAATTTTTTTTTATTCTGTTTTTTTTTCAAGAAAGTGGGACAGCCGACGCGTCTGCAATCTGGGGGTATTTTCCATAACATAAACATATTAAAAAGAAAAAGAAAAGGGAAAATAAAAAGAAACAATGATTTTTCCATTCCCACTGGAAGCAACGAGCGCATTTGGAACATGAGGAATGTATTATTTGGCTATTGTAAAATAAAATATAAAAACAACCAAAATAGGAGGAGAAGGGAGAGACTTTAAAAAAAAAAATATATATTAAAAATCCTCAAAAAATCCTCAGTTGGGAAGGGAGATGCTAAAAAACAGGCGTTCTGCCAACAGTGCCTGTCATGTTGGAGAGCCCCGTGGAGAGCTCTGCCCCTGGGATGGCTGGATCCTGGATGGAGGGATAAGAGGCTCTTGGGTTGGTGTTTCCAGCTTGGGGGGGAGATGCAACTGTCCCCACAATGGCTGTGAAAGGACCTCCTGCCACCCTGACGTGGAGTGTCCCGTGAGGGACTCATGTCCCATGAGGGATTCGTGTCTCAGGAGGGATTAGTGTCCCAAGGTGCCACGATTCAGGGCAGCGGGAGCTGAGGGATGTGCTCGTGGTACCTCGACCCACCACCAGCACCAGCCATGCATCCCCCCAGCCCACCCACTGGCATCCAGGGCACCAACCACCCTCACTATGGTTTCACCGGTGCCTTTGGCACTGGGACAGGGTTTCACCTTGTAACCATCAGCTATTTGTGCGAGGAAGCCACGTGCCGGCGGGGAGCCTGGCTGGGAAGGAGACACCTTCCCCAGGTCTTTTCTCCCAGTAATGATGGTATTTAGGGCTCTGGGGCTGCTTTTTGGGGTTTTTTTTCCAGCCACTCGGGGTGGGTGTGTGTTTATGGCAGCTATATTGGCATGTGATTTCACAAGGCAGCGTGGTTTTCGTTAAAATAGCTTCGAAAAAAATCAAAACAAAATGGCAGGAATGAAGTTAGCAGCACAACCCTGGACCAAAGTCGGGCTGCTCACACCCTCTGTGCCTCCTGGGCCCCCGCCAGTACTGCCTGGCACAGGGACAGGCAGAGAGACAGACAGACAAAGGGTGTTACAAACTCTCCGCGCGCTGATGGCAACCATGCCCGTGCCATGATTGCAGGACAGTGTGAGCTGGTCATTAATAAGCTTCTTGTTGTGCTAATGAGCTGTAGTCAGGGCTTTGGAAGAGGTTTCCTGCACAGCTCCAGGTGCTGTGCCCAGGATGAGCCCACAGCTCAGGTCCGTGTGTCCCTTAGGATGGGTGCTGTGCTGGAGGCTCGTGGGTTGACAGTGACTTTGCAGTGAAGGGGAGGTTCCTTGGAGGAAACCTCGTTGAGCCATGGGAGCAGCTGCTCCCTGACTTCTGGGGTGAGCTCACGTTTCCCAACCAGCAACAACACTCACACGCCTCCCATCTGGCTGGACTGTCACAGGAACATTCCCAGCTGTGCCTCAACTTCCCTCCCAGTGAGAAGCCAAAAGCCCACAGAAGAATCTACACTGGGCGACACTCAAACAGCCACTGAACCACCATTCCTGTTCCAAATGCTTTACAGAACATCACTCCCTGCATCCCATCTGTGCTGATGGTGGCAAGAAGATGCTGGAGCTGGGACTGGGGATACCCATCGATGGGGTGCCTGGAAGAGCCGGGTTTCTCCCCAGCCTGGCAGACATCGGGTGCCAGACACAGGCTGTGACTTTCCCCTTTAAACTGGAACAGTGTACATGGAGATAATTTAAGGAAGGGAGCACGGTGCTGTGATTGCAGTGCCATGACATGGGGAATTTGGGAAAGGCTGTGAGTTTTCCCTCATTAGGGCTGGAGAACATAACGAACAAATCAGATGTGCTGCTCCAAAATCAAGCCCTTGTTCTGCAGCTCCTTTGCACCACGCTGCATTTTACTGGCCACTTTTGTGCCCAATTACCTTGAACCCTGTAATTAAACACCTTTTTTTATTAGCCCTGGAGTCGTTTTGGAAAAAATCTTGCTGAATGAGCGAGCCTACCATATATTTTTTTTCCATAAAACTCAGCAAAACTGCCAGGCTGGGAGGAGCAGCCCCAGCACCACGTCCTTGTCCCTGAGCGGGGTGGTGGGACACTCATCGGCACCTCGACCCCCTTCCTGTGGGGGTCAGACCTTTAAACCCTCCCTACCTGGGAGGGACCCAAAGGCAAAGCCTTTCTGACCCGAATTTATTCCACGTTAGTGCCTTGCACTGGCTTTTGCACCCTCAGCTGGGCACAGAGCTGAGCCTCACTTGGGTTTTTTCCCCAAAATCTGTCTCTGCTCCATCTCAGCTCTGCTTCCCCACTGCAGCCCTGTGATTGCACAGAGGGGCTTGGCCTGCTCTTGCAAGCCCGGGGGGGCTGCCAAAACCTACCTGCTTTCTCTTGCCATTCTGGGGACCTCGGGCCTGTTGTCGGAAGAGTCAGGGGTGGGTGCTGGTGGGACATCCAGCACCAGAGTGTTGCTGGGAGCAGGACTGGGGCAGCTCAGTCATGAGCTGAGTTCATCCTGCCATTCCTCCCATCAGCTTTCTCCCTCAGACAGGGATGGAGGTCAGGGGTGGGAAACGGATGAGGACAGGGGAATAATGATGAGGAGAGATGAGATGAGATGATATAGCTCATGGTCAGCCCCGGCTGCAGTTAACTCTTTGGAGCCCAAGCTGCTCTCACTGGCACCACCAACACAGGTTTTTTTCCTGTGGTTTGCAGGGGCTCATTCCTCCTGCAATGCCAGAGTTCATCTTCCTTTACTCTGAGACAGCACTACAGGATGTTATAAGAATGCAAACCCATTGCTCATGCTCCCCTATGTGCCTATCCACGCTCCGGGGTTGGTTTTGCCTGGCTGGAGGGGACATTTTCCTTGGGAATGTTGGCTCCACGTGCTGCAGTTGGATTTGTCCAGGCAGAAGGCAGATGGGTTAACAGTGGTGAAGGGACTCCACAAAATAGGTCATATCTGTGATTGGGGGAGCGACTGGAACCCATGAAGTCAAAGCTTTGGGCTGGTGGTGGAACAGGCCAGCTGCCTGTGCCTGCATCCCAGCTGCACCAGGAGCTGGACCTCTCCACAGGAGGGGTTAAACAGGACCAGCAGTGCTACCTGGAAAGTCAGCACACACTTGGTGTAGGAGGTGTGTTAGTAAGCCCTTAAGGTGGCATCTTTTGGTCATTACAAACCTCTTTCTAGTTCAACAGCCAGCAAACACCGCTCAACCCAGCACGCTGCAGAAATCGTTGCTCAGTCGGTCGGTCTGACCATCCCACCCCGTGTCAGAAGAGATGAACTATCCTCATCATGCCTGACAAGACCTGGGGCTCTGGGATGTGCTCCAGAGGTGGGGCATTCACAGCGTGTCTCCCCAGACCTTCACCTCCCATCCCCAACCACCACTGGTACCAGCAACACTGTCAAGCTGGCTGCCAGGGATGAAGAGCCCCCGACACTGCCAAAACCCAACCCTCCTGAGTCCCGCTGACATCGGGGGGAGTGAGGACCATTCACAGGATGGGAGCATCTATCTCATCTCTTGAAATGCTGAGGATGAGAACATGAGCCTGACAGGGCTGGCAGGGCTTTCCTTGGGCTCACATTGCGACCAGGATGGGGCTGGTTGAAATGGGGACTCCCCACTGCCAGAGGTGGGATGCACATGTGGTGCCAAGCTGGCAGTTTTGGAGGGTCAGGCAGACATGGACCAGCTCAGACCCCAGGACACAGCTGAGGTTGGGCTTCACAGATAAGATCCCCTCTCTCCCCACAGAGCTGGCTCCTCGTGTGAGACCAAAAGCCGCTACTGTTTTGTCTGGGCAAGTTCTTCATTTCTCTCATCTCCAGCCCCAACCTGCTGCTGAACTGCTCCAACTTCCCGGGCTGCTGTCTGGGCTGGGGCAAGGAGCCCACTCGTGGTGTCAGCCAGCTGACCCAGGCAGACAGGCACCTCCTGCTCACAGATGAACTTCTAGAAGAAACTTCTGCAAAACAAAACCACCCCAAAAATTAAAAAAATGAGCTCACACCGATGAGCGTGGGGCTGGTGGGGGGGGTGGTGAGGGTGGTGGAGGCAAGCAGGCACAGTTCCCTTTGCAGGCTGCTGGAGATGGATGAGGAGCAAGTGGTGACTTAATGGCAGTTCCTAAATATCATCGTGTTTGCGTTTGTCTGAGTTCATAGCCAGAAACCAGAAAAGTACCGTCTGCGTCGGCTGGGGCCTGGGACTGATTCCTCTGAGTCGGGGAGTTTGTTCTGTGCCTAACGGGGTGCGTAAGTGCTGGTGGCTTCCTCAGCTGAACCCCACCAAACTTAGTGGTCAGGGGTGTCAGGCAGACTCACACCAGCAAGGCTTTACGGAAGGGTGAAGAGAGAACCTAAAACCTTTGGCTGAGGGGTGCAACCAGCCGGCTGCCCCATTGTGGGGAGACAGGTGAGCATGTAGGATGGTGAGCAGTTCCAGGGATCGCTCTGCCAAAGGGATGCCAGCTCAGAAGCCAGAGCCCAGCTCAGCCTTGCTTCACCTCCCCAGGGCTCGAGCACATCCCTGATGGCTGCTTCAGTGTGTGGATGTGAGACCCTTCCCCGAGGGTCCCCACACACTCCCTGCTGCCCTGCAAACCTCAGTGTAGCACACGAGCTCTGAGCATCCATGTGATGCCTAGCATCACTCCAAAGTTTTGGGCCAGGCTGCAGGGAACAGTGGCAAAAAATGCTGTTCAGGACACCCTGTTCAGCCTCTGTACGGGCCCCCCGACCAGGGATGGGGGTGAGCGATGGGGCAATTTGGCCAGCGCACGGCTATTTTCCAAGGCAAGAAAAGGGCTTGCTGCATCCTGGTGGTGTTGCAAGAGTGCTGTGCTTGGCACGTGCGGGAGGATTTCCCTGTGCCCTGGCCCTCAGCGCTGGTCCCAGGAGCCTTTCCGTGACAAGCGGCTCCTCTGAGCGCCTCTCCTCGCCGTTAGAAATCACATCGTGTTTTCCTGCATCCACCCTCTTGTACTTTTCTCGTCATCATGTGCTTTTCGGTTCCTCTTTCCACTATCCAGACATTTCCCCTTTTTCTTTCCTTTGGAATTTTTTTTTATTTCTCCCCCCCCCCCACTCCCCCCATCGTGTTTTGGGTTTTGAAGGGCTCAACACTACCCCAGGCTCTGGCAGCACGGCCGTGGGACAGGCACTGCCCGCTCAGTCCCTTCCTGTGTGGTTCCAGCTGTGCTGGGCTCTGGGAAGGTCTGTCCAGGGGTCCCAGGAGTCCCACAAAACGCTACTGCAACTTCAACCATTTGCTTTCTGGGATGGGGAACAGAGATGTTGGAGAAGTCTCCATGCAAGAAGAGTCCTCATTCCCCAGAGAGTCTGGCACGAGGCATCACAGCCCTCTAAAATGACTCCGAAACCCCCAAAGAGAGAGAAACTCCCATGAACTTGAATAGCTCTGAACAAAGCCCAGTGTTTCCAGTTGTGTTATCCACCTTTGGGCATTTTTGGAGGAGATGGGATGTCCTTAGGTGCTCCGTAACCTTTGCATGAATAGTTCCTTTTCTCTGCATAAGCACATTCTTACAGGAGCATTGGGCTTTCATTCTCCACTCACTTCAACCATCCTACTTCTCTGTTCACTTGTTTAAATCAAGCATAAAGCTCTAACTGTTCTTTGAATATTTATGACTAGTTTTTATCTCATGCCATGCATACAAAACATACTTGATTTCTTTCCTAAAAGTTTTTTCAAGTGCAAAGTTTTAAAAACATGTGGCTTTTATTGCAGGCAGGAATGAATAACAGCATTCCACCAGTAACCACATTAAATGGAACAGTAATATTCATATGCGTAAGGGCAAAAGCTGCCTTGTTTCCTATTTGCAGTTGAACTCTGAAATTAATTAAGAACTAAAAGGATCTGACAGTCATTAGGATCTTTTAAAAAGGAGTGGAAGTGGCAGATGGGACCCACGCTCCAAAAAGCTCGGCCGCGCTATCAATAGCACAGAGGATGTCAAGCCCTGAACATGCTCCTCATCGTGGGGCTGGTGTGGGGAGAGGAGAGTTGTGGTCCCGAACAATGAAGAATGGCACTTGCGTGACTTCAGAACGGCAGGATTCACGTCAATCGCACTCGTGCTCCTAAGTCACCTCGCAGCTTTTGAAAGCCCATCTCAGCCCCAGCGGCGGCACTGCGCACGCTCCGGGGTCTCTGTGACGTGCAGGGTGCCCGGCGAGGGCTGGCGCTTTGGGGGCAGCGGGACTTGGATCCCCTCAAACTCAGAGACCCCTCAGAGAGGTGATAGATCCCTGATGGCAGCAGCACCTCTCCAGACTGTCCCCATCCTGCTCAGGTCCCCAGGGGCTGAGGATGCATGTGTGGGTGCGCGTGCATGTTCATGTGGAGCATCTCCCATTGAATCGACGACTGACAATTCAACTTGCTGGTATAAAGTGGGGAGAATTGGGAGGGACAGGCGAGCCTTGAAGCTGTAAGAAGAGTCAACGGCCACTTCTCCAGCCATGGCTTCTTCTTGTCGTTCAAATGAGGGTGAACAAACTACACGTGGCCCCAGGGGACCAGGTGGGAATCTCAGTCAGATTTTGCCCCCTGGTTGACAGCGTTTCATGCCAGGATCTAAAACTCTTGCTAAAGTCCTACCCAAGAAAGGACCATATGCACCCAGCACCGTGTATGACTGCAGCAAGGTGGATTGGAGCATCCTTGGCTCCCATGGGGTTAATGGATGTCCCAGCTCTGAGGTCACCCTGGGAGCCGGTGCTGAGAAGGGTTTCCCCACTGCGGGTATCACCCGACCGGGGCACAGCGGCCGCCGAGCAGAACTCAGTGCAGCCCCGCAGGAGACGTCAACAGGCCGGTCTCACCGCTGGTCTCTCGCCCGAGCTCAGGCTTCCCCCTGATTTATGTCTGGGGCAGCCGCTGCCTTTCCTCCCCCCACACCAGTTTCCCCTTATTTCTTCCCCTGAGCCCAGCAGCTTCCTCCCGCAGGAACCTCTGCCTGCAAGCGCCCGTAATCACCCCATGGGAGCCCGTTCTAGCAGCGGCACTCGGGGGTTAAAAACTGTCACCATCCTGCACCCTGTTGGACCCAGCATCTGTTGTTTGATTTATGAATGAATAGCACGCTCCCTCCCTGCATGCTGCTCTCAGATCCCCTTCCCTCAGCTACAAAACAGATCCAGACACCCGCATGGCCCTACTGAGCGCTGTGCTCCTGAGAGGTCTGAGGCAGGGTTTGCGATGAATTTTTAATAGAAAGCTTCCTATGAGCCTCTGCGCTCACTTCCTCGCCGTCAAAACGGGTGGCTCTGCTGCTAAATCCCAGCCTCCATGAATTAAAAGCTGCAGAGCAGCCTGTAAGGGAAGTAATCCCAGCAAGTAATGATTTAAAGAGCTGCTGACCTCCTTGCGACGCGAGCAGTAGCTTTATTGCGTATTTGAAGAGAAGCCCGTGCAAATCCTGGGTCTTACGCTCGATTAACCCCTCCAGAGCACGGGGAGAGTGGCCTAGGCACAATCCCCACGTGTTGATGTCTCCTGGTTTGCGGGGGGACCAGAGCAGAGTGAGATTATTTCCCCCCACACACCCCATCTTGTTTGAGACCCCAGATCCGGCTGCGCTGGAAAAAGAGGATAATTTATAGGAAGTTTAATTGCCCCGTGAGCACAGTGCCGAGGGCACCGGTGGCTGTAGGGCAGCTTTGCTCGCTTGAACACCTCTGCAGAAAGAGCCGCTGGGTTATTTTGGTGGGTTCAGCACCCCTGGGGGTCAGTTTGGGGGCCAGTTTGGTGACTTCCCCTGTTTTGGGTCTCATTTTGTATCGCTGCAACTTGGTGACTGGCTTTGCGTCTACGTAGCAGAGAAGCAGGGGGCCATGAGTCCATAGCCCCTCGCCTCGACGTCACAAACGAGTCAGGGTAGGGTGGCAGAGATTGAGGGGCGAGCAGTTTTTGGGGAAGGAGGAGGACATGGGAATAGCAACTCAGGGGACTTTTGGGGAGGCAGTTGTGCGTTGCTCAGAGGACACAAGGTGACATCAGTAGGTGCCTCCCCAACAGGCTACTCCAAGGAGGGGTTACCACAGTGGGACTGAACCCAAAACCACCCCGGGGGCTTTGCTGGGGGTAGGGGGGTGTCAGCCACGGTGGGGCTCTACCTGCCCGTGGGTGGGACACCCCCTGGCACAGGTCCCAGAGTGGGATGACCTGGTGACACCTCTGGGACTGCTCAGCGTTCCACAGCGGGAAGGGGCAGGAGCGGCACTGCCTTGCTGGGGGGCAGCAAGGTGAAAACGGGGGGCAGAGGGGGGATAGCAGGGAGAAGAGGGGGCAGAGGTGGCAGCAGGAGGGTAGCAGGGGGCAGGAGGGGCAGCGGGGGGATAGTGGGGGGCAGTGGTGGCAGCGGGCGGGAGAGGAGAAGCGGGGAGAATAGAGGGGGATGGAGGGCAGCGGGAGCAGCGGGGGGATAGCGGGGGGACAGCGGGGCCCTCGGTCGCGCCCGCCCCGTCGCGGAGCCGCCACGGCGGAGTCTCGGCGCCAACTAGCGGCCACGCGGCCGCACTGCGGAGCCCGCGCATCCCTCCCGTGTGTGGCCCCCCACTCCCGCTCCCGGCGGTACCGGAGAGCGGCGGTACCGCGACCGGGAGCTGTCGAGCTCCCGACAAACCCCAGTGAAGGGCCGCGGCAGCCCGGCCGGTCCTTCCCACCCGCAGGTCTGTCTCCTGCGCGGGGTTGGTGTGGGTCCTCTCCCGCTGCCGACGGGGGGCGGGAAATAGAACTAAACCGGCGGCCGCTTTCACCTAAAAAGGGCAGGACTTCGGCGCCGGTAACCGCGGGAGATGGCCCGACATGCGGGGCTGGCGGCCGCCCCCCGGGGCCGGTTGGGCTCGGATCAGCCCCCGGCACCGGCTGAACGGACCCGGCTCTCCCGGCGCAGCCACTCGCGTTGCCCCGGTTGTTAACGGGGGGCTGCAGAAGTGGGAACCTCCCCTTATCTGAGTTTAAATAATAATAATAACAATTAAAAATATCCATTTTCTTTTCTCTAGGACGAACGCGGGGGGTTTGTGGGTGTTACGAGCAGCGGGACGCGGAACGCTGCCCGGGCTGAGCACTGCGGCTGGAGGAGGGAAACGCTCCATCAGTTTGCGGAGGGAGTTCGGGAAAAGGGGAAAGTTTTTGGTGCTGGGCGTTATTTTTATTTGGTTTGAGGAAAATTGCGTTAGCGCCGCGCGGAGCCGGGGACGCTCCGACGGGCCGTCCCGGTCCCTAAAGACCGCCGGGAGCGCTCAGAGGGAGTTCAGCCCCTCGCCGGGAAACAGCCGGGTTGCGTGGGCAAAGAAACCTCCGCCTCGCCTCCCCGTTCTGGCTCCCCCGCCCGCCCCGCGGTTCGCCGTTTCCGCGGCCGGGGCACCGCGGGCAGCCGCGGAGCGGAGCGAACCGCCGCCGCCGTTGTGTTCCCGCAGAACCCGTGGCTTCGCCACGAATTTTCTCGTCAACGATTCCGGACGGAGCCGCCGGCCCTGCCCGCAGCCGCAGCCCCGGGGGAACCGCCGCGGGCGGCGGGCGCTGTGGGCGCCCCGGGACCGCCGGAGATGGAGGCGGTTTCCATTCTTTGGGGGGAGGCCAGAAGGCGGAGATCGGGGAGCAGCGGCTTTCAGCTCAGGCCGTGGGGCAAACCGCCCCATACCGTCGGGGACGCGTCTGCCGGCGGGGCCCAGCGGTTCCCCCGCGGCTGCCGCCGTCCCACCACGGTCGAGCCACCGCGGGGTGCGCGGGCTGCGGCGGCGGGAGCGCTTCACCGAGGGGACGCGCTCCTTTCCCAGCCGCTCTGTACGGCCACGGCGGCGGCTCCGACCCCAAACCGGCCCCATCGCGCCCCAAAACCCTTCGCCGCCGGCGGCGGCCAGGAGCCACCGGGGCCCCGACGTGCGGCCGCCCCGCCCAGGTGGGGCCGGGCTCCGCGTGAGCACGCCCCCTTACCGGGGCCACGCCCCCTTCTGCTGCGGTCACGCCCCATCGCGCCGCGGGAGCCGGGCGGTGGGTGGGGAGAAAGACCCCCCACGGCCGTCCCATTGGTGCGGCCGCCCGTCCGTCAGGGCGCGGCCCGCCCATCCCGGGGCCGGCAGTAAATACGGTACCGGGTGGCGCGGCTGACACTTGGGAGCTGGTTTCGGCACCGCCCGGCGGAGGGGACCCGCCTGCAGCCGAGGGCGCCCGGCCGCGACGTGGCTCTGCCGGGGCTCTGCGCCGCCTTCCTTCGGGGCGAACGGAACCGCAGCGCGACCGTCGGGGACGAGCCCCGGAGCCGGGCGGGAGCGGACAGTCCGAGCTCCTTTCCCTGCTCTGCTCCGCCGAGGACGGCGGTCTGCCGGGACGGAGAGAGGCAGCGCGGGGCCCGGCCGCCGCTGCCCCCGCCGTGTCCCGCCGCCGAGCCCCGCCGGGCCCCTTCTCGTACCCCCCGGCCGCGGCGGCTCCCTGACGCCCGCCGTTGTGATGCGTATTCCCGTAGACCCGAGCACCAGCAGGCGCTTCACACCCCCCTCCACGGCCTTCCCCTGCGGTAAGATGGGCGAGAACAGCGGGGCGCTGGGGGCCCCCACGCCGGGCGCCAGGGCTCGACCCGAAGTCCGCTCCGTCGTGGATGTACTGGCCGACCACGCCGGCGAGCTGGTGCGCACCGACAGCCCCAACTTCTTGTGCTCGGTGCTGCCGTCCCACTGGAGGTGCAACAAGACGCTGCCCGTCGCCTTCAAGGTAAGTCCCGAGCACCGGGCAGGGCCGTGGCCGGGCAGGGAGCCCCGGTGGCTCGGAAGGGACCGGCTCGGCTCCGAGCGTGCCCTCCACCCCGACCCACTCGCCTCCTTCCCTCCGCCCCTTTCGCTGTAACTCGCTCCTGACATCACCTTCAAGGGAGCCCGGGTTATTATTTTTAATCAAGTCTCCGCATTGCCCCGCGGTCACAGCATCTTAGATATTCCGTACAGTTAGGAGCTCTCAGGCAACTTTGAAGTTTAATGAGAGTGGAGGTTAATTACCTTCCTGGGAGAGGGAGAGAGAGGCAGGGAAGGGAGATGTAATCTGCAAGAAGAAAGGGAACAGCTGAAGCACCGGGCTGCGCTGCCCGGGCTCTCCGTGGCCGCCCGGCTCCACTCTGAGGGACGGGGCAACCTGACGGGCCACCCCCGGGCCGGGCATCCCCGCTGCACCCCTGGGGTTCGAGCGAGGAAAGCCAAAAATCAGCGGGAGGAACGGAGATGGGAAGCGGGAGAGTGCCGGGGAGCCCGGTGGCCAGGGGTGGGTTGCAAACCGGGTTCCCTCGGCCGTTCCGGCGCTGGGAGCTCGGGGCGCTGATCCGTGGGCGATGGGGAGATGGGGGGTGGGTTGGGTGTCCCTTCTCCGTTCGCCGGGTGCAGACTCCGCGCTCCCCTCCGCAGCCACGCAGCTCCGGGAGCCGGAGCTCCGGCATCCCGGTCTCTGTCGCCCCGCACCCGGCAGCGCATTTTCTTTCCCCCGATTCCAACAAAATAAAAGCTCAGTTTCCCCCCGGCGGGGCCAAGGGCGGCCTGACACCCCCCTCCCCACCCTCTGGAAGCCTCTCGTTCCTTTTAGCCCCCCCTTTTTTTTTTTTAGCTCATTTCCCCCTTCCCCCATCCCCAGCTTTCCCGGGGCTCCGGATTGTTTTTGGTTTTGTTTTGGTTTTGCGGGCTGAGGGGGTAGGGGAAGGGATCCGTAGAGCTGGTTAATTCTGCCCGCGGTTAATTTCAGCCTTAAAAAAAAAAAACCTAACAAAACCCCTCTCGTCCTGCCCAGGTCGTAGCCCTCGGAGATGTGCCCGACGGGACCGTGGTCACGGTGATGGCCGGGAACGACGAAAATTACTCGGCAGAGCTCCGCAACGCCTCCGCCGTGATGAAGAACCAAGTAGCGAGATTTAACGACCTCCGATTTGTCGGGAGAAGCGGCAGGGGTAGGTACCGGCCAGGAAATGGTTGGCCTTTTTATTTGGCCTTTTTTTTTGTGTGTGTGAGAGAGGGAAGAAAAAAAGAAGGGGATGTGGTGGGGGTGGGGGGGTGTTTTTTTGTTTGCTTGATTTATTTTAACGGTGTATTTCTGGCGGGCCGGTGGTTTCGTTGCTGCGGAGCTGAGCTTGTGGTGCGGGGAGGAACCTCCGCAGCCCCGAAGCGATTCCCGAGCGGGTGATGGGAGGGATGCGGCAGCCCCGGTTCTTCCCGGGGGTTCTCCCTCCTTCCTTCTGCCGCAGTGTCGGGAACAAAAAATACCATGCAGGGGAAAAAAAATTTATATATATATATAATTAAAGGTCCAACCCCAAAGCGGCCCCAAACCTCGTTGTAAAACCTCCGCGCCGGCCCCAGCCCGAATCCTTCCCCAGTTTCTCCCCTCAGCCCGGTGTCCGCAGGTGGATGTGCCGGGGTAAAGCCCCGCCTGGCAACTGATTTAAAACCCCGAAATGAAACGGCTGAAGGAAAATACCGATGCGATTCCCGGCACGCCGGGCGGGCAGCGGGCAGGGCTGCGGAAAGGTTCCTTCCTCCCTTCGGCCGGGGGATGCGGGATGGGGCAGAGCTGCGGGGAGGCTTTTCTGGGCAGGTTCGTTCATTTTTCTCCACGTTTGTTGCGTGGAAAAGCTACGGAAATTTTATTCTCTGGCTGCAGAGCTGCCTCTGCCGTGTAACATCACTCGGGTCACGCTGCTGGCTTTTTTTTTTCCTTTTATTTTATTTTTAATTAAAAAAATTTAATTAAGAAAATCGAGCTGTGCCATCCCAGAGAAGTGAATTAACCCCCTGAAAATACGGGGCGCCCGTGGGTGTCGAAGGGAGGGGATCCCTGCCACCCCCCCACCCTCCCCAACCCCATCCTCCCCGCCCCATCCCTCGCAGCCATACGGTACCTGGCCGTTCCCGGGGCACTTCGGCGTGGCACACTCACACTCTCCGGTGCACACTCATACACGCACACACCCCGAACCGTTCATCGACACAAAAATCAGGCTGCTGCGTTTTAACGGGCGGGCGGCAGCGTCTTCTCAAAGGCTTCGGATGGATCCGCACAGCGTCGGAGATCTTTTGGCTTCTCTGCATTAATTAAAAGCAGTGATGTTAGGAATTATTTGCATGTAATAACTGTTTACTTGTTCCTCTTTATGAAACTTGAATAGTTTACATTCTTTCATACATTTCCTTTTTCCTGTTGGCTCCTTCTCCGTGTTGCAGTTTCTTTACAAACTCTCCCCTTTAACTGGTTGCAGGTTGATGGATGGAAAATGTTTTCCTTTTAAGAATTAAGCTTTCATTTCTGTAATCAATTATTCTCTTAGGCTCTTTTCTTTCGGGGTTTTGTTTTTTGTTGTTGCTGTTGTTTTCTTTCTTCTTTTTTTTTTTAAAAACGTCCTTACTAATTTCCAAACCGAATGCAACCCAGTCTCAGCTTGACTATTAAATTCCTTATTAACTTCTCTCTGTAGGCTCTGTGAATCTGTAGTCCCAGGCTCTGTGAATATTCTCCTTCCTCAGGCAGAGCCCTGGCAAACACTCATTACAGCATTAAAACATCTCTGCTGCCTCTAACGGGCTTTGGACCGAGGGGCATAACTCAAGCACTGACTTATTATTATTATTATTTAAAAATATCTTATTGTGGGATGAGGCTTTGTAATATTTGCAGAGAAATAACTCCATCAGGGCTTCCCGGGCTGGCTTGAAGGTGGCACGGGGAGGGTGTTTCTTGCAGCGTGAAGGGTGTGTTTAGCTCCCCGTGTGTTTAGTTCCCCATGTACGGCTGTGCTCTCCTGGCAAGGGGCTTTTTCAGACCTATTTAGCCTGAAAAATCGTTTCTATTGAATTTTTATTCACGATGCCACCCTTGGCTTTCCCTTGTTTGGCTTCATCTCGAAAAGTCCGGTGCTGGTTTTGTTTATTCTGGCAGAAATCTGGATTTACTGGAAAAATAGGTGTGTTGGAGCAGGGCTTTGTGTGGATGCGATGCGTGGGTGTGTGTATCTGAACACGCACAGTCCCTGGCCGTGGACAGCCCACCCGTGTGCCCTTGCTGCAGCAGCCCTGCGCAGTCACAAGCAGCGAGGTTCCCTTTTTCAAATCAACGCTTTAAATGTAGTTTAGAATTGGGGGGGGGGGGGGGCATTTTTAATATGCTTGGGATCATTCCCCAGCGCCGGGAGCTGGGAAGACCAGGTCCTTACCCCCTACAACCACCCCCATCCTCCAGCCAAATTACCATCTCCATGTGCAAGACAAAGGGAGGGGAGAAGGAGCAGTTTCCCCCTATGCTTTGCTCTAAAAAGAACCCCAACCAACAAAAAACAACACTCACCCACCCCTTTTTTTCTTTTTTTGCTCAGATTGCACTGTATAAAAAGAAAGGCAAGGCCAGGGGAGGGCTGTGATACCCGCTGCACCCCTTACCTGGTCTCCCGGCCAGATTATCCTCCCCCCGGAGCATCTCAGGGAGCCCTGGGTGCTCCCAAACCCACCGGGGAGCTGGGATCCTGCCCAAAGCAGGCAGCGAACGGCGGCTGCAGCAGCGGTGCTAAGCCACGGTGGGAATGAGTAACTTGAGGCCGGCTTCCCGAGAAGGCGGGAAGTGAGTAAAAACCGATGCTGAGTAATAATTGTCATTTTCGATTCATGAGAGGATTTTTTTTTTTGAGAGCTGGTGAGAGATGCAAAATGGCCCGGCCGGCTCCACGCTGCGGCTGCTCTCCCAGGAGAGAGAGGTCTTGGTGTCTGCAGCGAGCAGGGAACTGAAATGCAAGGGAAGTTATTTCACATAGAGAATCAATGATAATTTAAAAATAATTTAAAAAAAAAAACCCACCCCCAACCAGATGTAGGGTTGAACCCTCAGCGCCGGGAAGCGTGGTGTGTCTCCCAAACTGGATGCGTGTGAACCCAAGGGCTCCTTCCCCTTGCTTCTCCTCTAAACAGAATTTCCTTTAAAAAAATTATCTTTAATAATCCTCGTCCCCACGCTCAGGTTTTGCAATTTTTTTCCCAACAAACACCCACTTGTCAGTTGGTTTTTATGTGGTTGTGTGAGCACCCTGGGAGCCTCTGTGCCCGGCGGGCTGCGGCAGCGCGGCTTTTCGGAGCAGGTTATGGGTGCAAACGCTTCACCGAGGGTTCTGATTGTATTTGGGAGGGCAACACAAGAAATATTTGCTGTGCAGAAAATCAGCTGAAGGTTTTTACCATGTTTAGACCCGTTCTGAAAGCTGAGCTAGGGCAGGGAGCGATGCTCTCGAGCATTTCTCCCCCACTGGAGAAACTCTCCCACCTGGGATGTTGTCTGGAGGAGATAATTTAATTTTCCTATTTATTCTTCCCCCTCCTAGCTGTATAAATCTCTTGTTTTGTTGGGGATGTTCTCAAGCCTAACCCTGTGGATAAATGATGGTCAGCATCTGAAAGCCCCCAGTTACTGAGGGGAAGATGAGGTGGTTTCTCACCGCGTTCATTAGTGCACGAAAGGCTGTGGGGGAGCAAAGGGTTATTGCAAGGGCATTTCCAGCCCGATTCCTGCTGGAGTTTATACCTCAACAATACTGATCCTCTCCCTGGGGTGTGCAGACTGTCCCCAATACCCAAGGGCTCCCAGCTCTGGGAGGAGCAGAGGTCCCTCCTAGGGATCCTGTGCTGCTGGTGCAAGGGGTCGGGCACTCTTGTGCTCTTACAAAATTGGGCTCTAAAGACCTTTTCCACTGCTTTATCATTGGTTTTAGTTTGGTGTTTTTCAAAAGGTGACAAATTGGGGGTGTCAGAAGTATGCCTGAAAGCCTGCTCTTTCTCAGCAGAGCGCTTCTGCTCCTTTTCCAGGCCAGGAGCAAGGGACAGTCCCCAAAGCCATCGAGGCCACCCATCCAGTGGCTGCTTTGGTTGCCAGAGCTGGCTGGGCTCGGTATTCATTGGGTACTTTCCAATTCCTGGCTGACCCCCCACTGCTGCGTGCCCCCCTGCCCCCCCTCCCCCCCAAACATCCCCACGTAGGGGCCAAAGGCACTGGCTTCCCCAGCAAACAGCACCTGTTGCCTGCAGACTGATGCTCTGCTGGAGCACCCCATGGGCATTGGGACCCAACTCCATCCCCCACGGAAGGGGTCCTGCATCTGGCACCGTGTTTCAGGGCTGGCTTCCCATGGGAAAAGGGAAGGCCCATCTGAGCGGGGAGGCACTAGGTCGCTGCTGTGGCTGCAGGGGTCACCGGGCAGGGGAGAGGGGACCAGGAGACTTTCCCATCTAGGAGGGTCCTGGCCGCTGCTCGGAGCTGGGTCCAAGCCCCTCTCTGCCCCAACCAGGTGAAGCCCAACAGCCAAACTTTGTGTCTGGGCAGCGATGGTTCATAAAATCATGTGTGTTGGAGCTGAGTGGATGTGGGTACATGTGTCTGCACTCACTGTGGTGGGAGCCTTTTGTTCCCACGAGAGCTGTACTCATGTCAGTATCCTCATTTCTCATTTTGTTTCGGTTTCCCTCCCCCTCTCCCCACCTCCCCTCTTCCTTAGGAAAAAGCTTTACCCTGACGATCACAGTGTTCACCAACCCCACCCAAGTTGCTACCTATCACCGAGCCATTAAAGTGACTGTGGACGGACCGCGGGAGCCACGAAGTAAGTGACAAGTTTTATTCAGCAACCACTGACAAGTAGGGGATGTTGGGGGGTAGGGGGTTTGCAGGGGGCTGAGCTCTCTGTGATCAAAGGATGCAGGATGGTTGCATGGGCAACGTTTACAGGGGTATCAAGGCAGCGATGGAGTGGCCGAGCGAGCCCCCCAGGATTGCCCACTGCGGTGGGCACAGCTTGGCTGCCCGTGGGTTATTTTCTGTGTGCCCCCACTTCTTGCCTGCTCTGTGTCCTGTGGCAGAGGGAAAGCTTCTGTAGCTCACAGCAGCTGGGACACAGGGAAGGTGCTTTGTGTTTAGACAGCAAAAAAATACAGCGGGCTCCAATCTGGAGGTGCGCATGGTGTTTTTGGGGAGGAGGGGGGATGTTACAAAGCCAGAGATGCTGTGTCTGGCTCTGAGGGGGGGGTGACTTGCTGATTATTAAACTAGATGTGTGCTGGTTTCCTCTGCTCCGTGCTGTATTTGTCTGTGTGAGCTGGGGAGAGCTCGGTGAACACCTTCCCGGGTTTGGTTATCGGTGGTTTCGCTTTCGGGTTGTCAAAGGCTCCGGCTGGCAGAGGCTGGGGGCTGCGTTGATTGAGAAAAACCCAAAGAGACGATTCAACCGCAGAAATGCCTCTGCTTGTTTTGATCGAGTAGGCGGGAGCCTGCTGGGATGCAGGATGGGGTGCCTCTTGGTTCGGGGTGGCTCTTTGCACCTGCGGACCCGCCGTGTTGGGGTGGGTGTCGGTGTCGGGCTGGTTGGAGTTCACCTTGGCATCATCCGAGGGGTGCAGGAAATGCTCCGGTGCCATCAGCTGGAGGAATTTCCACCTTCCATGGGGGTTATCAGCCCTGTGGGACCCCCCTCAGTGAGATGGGACCTTGTCCTCAAGGCTCCCCCCACCCTTGTCTCCGGCTTTTCACTCCGGCTTTGCCTTCCTGCTCGCTCAGCGCTGCCCCAGGGACTATAAAGCAGAGTTTGTTCCCTTTGCATGTAAAGCTGCCGGTGCCCAAATTGAAGGGAAACGGTTTGATCCTTCTAAATATGCTTCAGAAAATATTTTCTGTGGATGCTGTGGCTGGGCCATTGGGCCCCTTGATGTCCAGCCAGGCGGAGGCTGTTAACCTCGGTGAGGGGGTGATTTGCATGGGGGCTCATTGGATTTTCTTCCCCCTTGATTTTTTTTTTTTCTTTATTATTCTGGAGTGCTGGAGGCTTTATGGGGGCTGCTGCTTTTTTTTTTTTCCTTGCAGAGCTGACATCCAGGCGATGCAACACTTGGTTTTCTCTGAAGCCAGAAGCACAAGGCAGGTCCCTGTTGTGGGGCTGCGGCGAGCAGACATGGGTCGTGGTGGGCGCTGCAGCCAGCAGGAACGGCTGGGCCGGGTTGGGAGGGGAAAGGCAGCAGGGTTTGGGCAGGGAATTTCACAACTCTTCCAGGTCAGGAATAGAAACTGAGTCTCCTGACTGCCGGCACAGCCCCTTATCTGCTGCATCAGATTGCCTTTCTAATAATAATAATAATCAGGAATACATAAATAATAATACAAGGAGAGATAGTTACTACTCTTAGCGTTTGGTTTGCTCTGACTTCACCGACAGCCTGCGCTCGCCAAACCCCCACTGAATCATACCTGCTCCTCCTGAATTTCAACACCTCTGCTGATCGCTCCTGATCTTTAATTTAAATTTTCTGATACGGAGGTGAAGGCTTTGCAGCCAGGCAGGGAGCTGGGGGGTGCTGAGCCCTGGGCACGCTCGCCCTGCGCTGTTTGGCTTGGGGCTGCGCCTTCTTTTGGCAGGGTTAAGCAAAACTTGGGGGGATGGCGTGGCTTGGCCTGGCTCTGGCTTGGTGTGCCCGAGGGATGCCCTCCCTGGGATGTCATCCCAGGCTGCAAGGTCAGCAGTTTTTGTGCACCTCAAAACATTTGTGCTAGAGGTGTGTGCTCCCTAAGGAGATCCGTGGTGTTTATTTGCTGCTTACACCCTTGCCCTGTGTGGGCTCTGTGTTCCCCCCTGGTGCATACATTGCCAACCTAAGAGTTCAGACCCAAGCAGACCTGTGTTTGGTGGGGTTTTGGGGTTTTTTTTGGTTTGCTTTATTTTATTTTTTTCAGATGATTGTAGATCTGTTGGCAGGAAAGGTTGTATTTTGATTCTCAGTTTCACCCGTGGCGTTAGGTTTTATCATTGATGAAAACCCAGTCATGCACTGGGAGGGGAAAAAACACATGCCCTTTCACCCCCACCCCTACACACACACACACACCCCTTGCCACACTTCTTGCTTTGCATGTAATGAAATTAAACCAAAAAACAAGCACCCCTTTGCCTTCCCTCCCTGCAGTCCTCTGGTGTGGAGATCCGGGCTCCAAAGCCATCCAGGCTGGCTTCCCAGGGAAGTTACAGCTGGGTGGCTCTGTGGTACAGACCAGTGTCCCCAGTACCTGGCAACTGGTGCTGGTAAAGCCCTGGTAAAACCATCATGGGCCAAACACTATGGCTCGTGTGGCTCTTCCCAGCTTGGCTTTGGGAGGCGAGGGCCACCAGCAGCAGCTGCAATGTTTTTGTGTGCATATATATTTATACACACACACACACATGATTTTCTTACATATATTTGTCAATCCAGATGTGTGTGTGCAGGACAATGTATGTATTTCCCCACTTCTTGGCTGTTGGAAGGGAGTGGGACATGGTTTGTCAGCTCCAGTTGGGCAGGATGAGCAGTGGCTGGGGCTGGATGTGGGGCTGGGAGGGGCTGGTGGAGCGGACAGAGAAGCACCCTTAATGTGGAAAGAATTGGCTGTTTGTCTTGGTATCCTGGGAAAGCCCTGGGCATCATCTTTAGATGCGGCGAAATTCTTCCAGAAAATGTTCTTGTGGGGTTTTTTGGGTCAGAAACGCGGCGGGGCTTCACGCCCCACCTCTGAGCATCCCATTCATCTGCCACCCCTGGCCCATCGCTTCATCTCAGCCCTTGAGCAAGCCTTTTAACTCTGAGCTGCGCCCAGAAAAACTTCTGAGGAGTCTGAAATCCAGTCGAGATGGGTGAGAAGTCGCAGGGTGTGTGTGTGTGTGTGTGTGGGTGGGTGAGTGACACTCAGAGCCGCTCACAGGGCCTGGATAAACCTGGACTGGGGGGATGGGGAGGGGGAATGGACCAGGACAGCTGGACCATGGTGTTGAAGGTGCCCAAAGCGTGTTTGTTTGAAGGACCCACAGCAAAGCGAGGAGCAGTGCTGTGGTGTGTGGCAGGCTGATGGCGGCGGCTTTGGCCGAGCCGCTGTCTCCGCTGCAGTCCCTGAGCGTCCCTTGTGTGCTGTCACCCAGGCTCCCCCCAGAGTTCCCTGCTCGCTCCAGGGCTTGTTGGGTTTCCCCCTTGTGCTCAGGCTCCGTCCTGGTTGGATCTGGAGAGAAACAGGCCCTTTTCTCAAGTTGACACCTTAGCTCTAAACAAATGGCGCAGCGGGTGCCAAGTGTTGACATACTCTGTACAAACAGGAAGTAATAAAATATTTGAACTTCCTGTGGAATTTCCTTATTTTTTTGTTGGTTTTGGTGTTGTTTCCCCCCCCCCTTCTCTCCCCAACCCCCCTCCTTTCTCTACAACTCTTTATTTAGCAAGTGCCTGACCTGGCTGAGCTGCAGCCCCGGTGCAAAGTCTTCTTGCTGCCTGCAAAGTAACCCATGCAAGGCAGCACGTGGAAAAAAGGGAGAGTGGGAAGCAATGTGGGGGTGTGCTGCCTGTTCCTGGGTACATGGAGCATCCCAGGGCCTCCCCCACCACACCTCCCTGCCAGCCCCTTCCCCATCGCCTCTTCCCTGCTGTCACGTTTGCTCTCCCCCTTGCAGTGCCAGCCCCTTCCTGCCCATCCCCAGGGAACTCATGTGCAAAGTCTTTTTTTCCTTTAACTGCCCTCCCCCTGCCCCCCTCACTCTCTTTTCTTGCTGCCATCAGTCTTCCTTAACTGCTCCCCATCCCCCTTTCCAAATCTCCTTTGCCCTTACCCCCTGGTTTCTGATCCCCACCCCATCCCTGCTGTCCCAGCCACCATGGCCAGGAGAAAAGGGGCACTGGGTGGCCTTGATCACCCAGCTATGCTCCCCCATGTGACCCTCCTGCCCCTCCCATGCTGTGTGGAACCCTGGGTGCTGGTGCCAGGGAGGTGGGAAGGGGGTGCAAGGCAGCTGTGCTGGGCTGTGTAGAGCCCTCTCCACTTGCACAGTGAGGGCTCAGACTGATTTGGGTGTAAAGTTGCTTTCTGGGGTTTAACACTGCCTAAGTTTAGGTGATGGGAGCTGGTTTTCTTCCCGCTCCTCCCAAGCAAAGGTGAGTGGAGGAGGGAGTGGGATGCTGCAGCATGGCACTGGGGTCTGGCATTGTGGTTTGGTTTTATCCTATATCAGACTGAATGATCCAATGGGTGGAGATGGCAGGGCTGTAGCTTGGGTCCGACACCTTGAAGAGTGAGGGGCAGGGGGTCCCTGTGCCCCCTCATTGTCCCCCAGCCACAGCAGCAGTGCGAGTGCTCTTGGAAGTGCCAGTGATGGTGGTTGTGTCTCCTGCCTGGCTCATTTTGGGTGCGTGTGTTGGATTTGGTGCTTTAGATCATGTGTTGCTGTGACCACTGTAAACACCCCTCGCGTGTCCCCAGGCTGCAGCATCTGCTGGGCTTGAACTGGGAGGAAGAGGGGGCTCCTGGTTGGGCTCCCCAATGCAAGGGCATTTTGTATCTCCTCTCCATCTCATCCCCACAGGGTGTTTCTGGCAGGGCTCCATCCTGAGCAGGCACAAGTCCCCTCCATGGCCATGCTTCCTCCTGCGAAGGCTCCTTCCCCCCACGTCCATGCCAAGGGAGCACCGGGGCCGTGCCGGCAGCGGTGTCACCCCAGAGGGGACAGCCCGGCGGCTGCTGCTCTGGTTAACCCCAGCACCCCGTTTCCCCTCACACAGCATGTAGCTGGTGGGTGGGAAGGCTTCTCGCCTCCCACAGGGCTCCGAGTCATTTCCAAGAACCGCTGCGTCTTGCTTTCGTGTTTTCGAGCTCCTCGGCTGGGCGAGGGTTTCCCTCCCCACCTGCAACCCCCCCTCACCTCCCCCGTACATGACGTCAGCCCGAGCCTGGCCCCACATTTTCAGGGGTAAAGGAGAGCTGGGGATGTGCAGAAGGGTGAAACACCGCTGTCTGTGCCTGGGTAAGGTGTCAGGGGCATCTGTGGCCCCAGGGGGTGGGGGTGCTGGCTGCCCTCGGGCACCCCGTGTGTTGGGGCTCCTGGCTTCAAGTGCCAGAGGGGAAAACAAAAAAGGAAAGACGTGGGAGAAAGTTTCACTAGAAAAGGGGGAAAATGCTGCCCCAGGAGGCTCTGTCACACAGCGGGGTGCTGGGGTGGCCGCAGGACAAGGGCGCGTGTGGCCCTGGCTGTCTCAGCACTTACTGGGGATGACATGTACCTCGCTGTGGTTTCTCTATCCATCTTGAAGCCGTGCTGATAAAAACAGCACCCTGAACCACCCCGTCCGGCACTGGACCCGCCAGCCCAGGCACACCTCGGCACCACTGCCCACACCCCCTATCTCACTGCCTCCATCTCTGTTCTCATCCCACGCCCAGCGTCTCGCTGGCCCCAGCTCCCCAAACCCCGGCGCGTCCACAAACCACCACAAGAAAAAAAAATAATCAAACATTTCTCACTTTTTTTTTTTTTTTAAATTGTATCTCAAACTGATTGTTTTGAGTTCCCAGGGGTCTGTGCTGGGGGAAGGGGGGTTTTCCTAGTGAATGTTCCATTTTGAGGCTAAAGAGAAAAAAAAAGACTCATGGGTGACCTCCCCTGCTGCTTTCCCCATCCTTTGTGGCCATAGAGGAGTCTGAGATTTACTACCAGAAGTAGCAAAACTGAAACCTGTTCTACTCAGGGAAGGGAAAAAGAGGTGTAGTACCCCCCTCCCCGTTAATCAGCATGAGCTCTGTGGAGGTCCTGCTATGACACTAGAAATCACCAGGCTTCCACTAGAAAGCAGTGCTGCCCCAGCTCGAGCATCCCATCCTGCCGTGTGTGACCCATGGATTTTTGGCAGTGGGGTAGGAGCCTGAGCACCCGGGATTTGGGCTCACTGGGGGCTGTGCTGGGATGCCATGGTCCTTTAATTTGGAGGGTTGTGAGTGTGGAGTCAGTGTCCCCCACCTCTGGGGCTTGACCCCTGCACCAGCTCCGTTCCCTGACACCCCCATGCTGAGGGGTGTGTTTATTGGGGGGGTGAGGGCTGAGGCTGGGGTGAGGCTGAAGAGCTGAATCAGCTCCTTTGCACTCACCAGTGGCAGGGCTCAGGTTTGGGGGTGTTCAGCAGTGGGTGCTTCCCCACAGCTTTAATTTCCAAGCTCCTTGTTTGTTCTTCCCGGGGGCCAGCAGCCCTGTGGGAGCTTGATTCCTTTGGCAGCACCAGGTTTTGGTGCCGTAATGGCACCGATGCCATCAGAAGTACAAAGCAATGTGTTTAATGCGTCGTGGAGCTGGTTATTTCCTCCCTAAGTTTTGGGTTGTGATGCCTGATGGTTTCTGGTGAGATTTCTGACTCTTTGGTGATTGCTTGTAACAAAGAACATCTCTTTAGGGCTTCCCCTGTTTGCTCTGTTTTGGGGGGAAAAAAAGAGAGACAGAGTGGCAACATTCCTGTTGACATCTGAAAATCTACTGGTCCCTGAATGCACCCATCACACCCCAACCCTGCCAGACACTGTGGAAAGGAAACTGGGGAAGGCAGAACTGCTCTCAGGCAAAGTTGAGCTGTGCCCCCAGCCCCCGGGGCTTTGGCCAGCCAGCATGGATGCTTTGGCACACAGACCTGCGCTGCCAGGGATCTGTGTGAATCCCCATGGTGCTTCCTTCACGTGGGGGTGGTTGTCTCATGGTTTTGTTATGATTCGAGGCACCTTTGAGAGGAGATTGGGGACCTGGAAGAGCTCTGCGGGGCTCAGGCGCTGCGGAGGTCTTGAGTGATGCTCCGTGAACCTGCCTGGGGAAGTACAGCCCGTGGCTCTCTGTTCCTGGGACATGGGATTCGGACCTTACCGAGCGCGGACGTGGGTCAGTGGGGGGCAGCTGGATCCCTGAGGGTGAAGGAGCAGGAGTGGGGCAGTGGGTCAGCCCTTAGGATGGGAGCCAGGGGAGCAAAATGATCCCCTGTCACCTTATTCCTACGGGCAACCTGGGAACCCCCGTGTTGGCTGCACCTTTTTACCCTGGGAGGTTTGATACGCCCTTGGCAAGTGCTTGGAGAAGAGATCATGAATTATTTGATGGTCTTGTGCTTCTCAGACACTTGAACGGAGACGCAGGATGGGGGCTGCATCATGCCAGTATTGTACGACTTTTAGATCTTTGTCTTGGCAAAAAGGCATCCTTCTGGGGAATGTGTCAAACTGGAACTTGAAATGGTTCTGTAATGAAAAGCAGGCTCAGTGCTGAAGTGCTCCTGTGGGGTGACAGTTTGGGGTATTATTAGGGTCTTTTGTTTTATTCCCCTGCCTGTCCTTAGCTAGATGTAAATACACAGACATTTCCCAGATTGTCTGGGAATTAGAAAAACAAAAAATTATATATATATATATATATATATAAAAAAGAAATGGTGAAGAAAAAGAAAAAATAAGAAAAGAAAAAAAAAAAACACTGACTGAATCAAACCAAAAAGATCATTTAAATTAATGAATGATCTCACCCCGTTTTTGGACAGTTATTTGTTGATGTAAAATTGCTGTAATTTCTTCTCTTTTCAAATGTGGTGCTTAAAATGCTCTGTGAGTCCCCTGCTTCTGGAGAGCTGTCCCCTTCCCTGGGAGAAAGAGGAGGAAATCCTGAGCGATACTTCCTCACCTGGGATGGGGCATTCACACGGACAGCGTTCGAGACCCCCATCTGCCCTGTGCCTCCCACACAGAGACCCCCTGGCTCCATCCCACCCTCTCTGTCCCATCTGCTCTTTGGATGGAGACAAATGAAAAGCAAACGCTGGCCCGGGTGAGGGGGCTGGAGGATGGCACGGCATCAGTGCCATGACTGTGCACCACCCACTCTCCCCCTGATCTGCTGGGTCCCTTCAGACCCTCCCTGATGCTCTTGGACCAGGGTCTCTGCGGAGAGTGGCCGGGCAGGAGGACAAGGTCGGACCCGCATCCCTCGGAGCAGGAGGTCTGTGGGCGCTGGGGCAGCAGCTGGCCCCGGGGCTGGGAGGGATGAAGAGACGCGGGCTCGGGGCTCCTGAGTTCATGCAGGAGCCCTTGCAAATCGGTACTTGCTGCTCAGGAGGGTTTCTCTGTTTGTATTCCCATCGCTAATGTGTTTTGATCCCAGCGGGAAAATTTGCACCCTTCGGTATCTGCCGAGACGTCCAGGGCATTGTTTTCTTGCAGAGGCAGTTCGGGACCGCTGTCGATACATGCATTGCAAGCAATTATGTTAAACTACCTCCTCCTCTAATTTCTTATAGGCACTGCTATCCAGTTAACCCCTTCGGGGTCCGATCCTGCAGGGACAAGGCGAGGGGCAGTTGGGGCTTGGATTTGGGGTGTAGGTAACAATCCCGTGGGGAGGAAGGCAGCTCCAGACTAGGTTTCCGGGCTGTACAATACCCACCCCCCACCAGCCCCACCTGGCACCCGTTCACCCCCTGGGGAAGCATGGGGGATGCTCGGGGCGGGGGCTGCCCAATTGCAGGGTTGTGCAGAGCGTGCCCCCTGGGAGAGCAGAGTTGGGGGCAAAAGGCTGCCCAACCATGCTGGGAGCAATGGGTTTGCATTGCCTGGGCTGACAGTGCTACAGCCTGAGGCTGCCAGCCCAGCCTCAAACCAAACATCAACGGAGCAAACAAAATTACACAGGCTCCAGCAAACGAGCTCCTCTAATTGGTTTATTTGCTTCATGTAGTAAATTCCACCCCTCCTTTTATAATCAAACGGAGCAGAATAACTCCAAAATCATTTCACTGAACAATTGCCGGTGTTTTCTAAGCGCAGTATCGGGAGTCAGGACAGGGAAAGTATTTCTTCTCACTCCTGTCGTACAAAGAAATCTTTGTGGGAATTGGTTGCAATGCCTCCTGCTTTAGAAAGCTTTGGGAAAACCCCAGGGCACGATTCTCAGCCGGGGTGGAAGCAGCATACCTGCTTCTGCTCTGGCTTCAGAAAGAACTCTGGCGAAAGTGGGGATTGATGGGGTATTTGGAAGAGATGAGCAAAGGGACTCTTGGATGGGGGATGTTTGGAGAATTGTTTCATGGAAGGCTCCTTCTGGAAGGATGTCGGTGGTGTTGCGATGCCAGGCGTGGGTTGTGCCTGGTGCTGTGCAAATAAATAGCAAATAAATAAATTCCTGTGGGTCCAGAGGCATGGCCCAAGCAGAGCTGTGGGAAGGGATGAGCAGGGTGGGATGCAGGGAAGCGTCAGCGCTGAAGAGGAGTGTTTGTGAGCATTGCAGCAGGGATGCTGGTGGGCTTTTCTCCTTCACAGAGGGGCAGTGCTTGGCCCCGTGCCTCAGTTTACCCATTTGTAAAGTGGGCAGTGGGTGATGTGGGAGCACTGCACATACATGGAGGCTGTTGCTGGTGAGGATTTATCATGCTGTAGCCAGGACCACACGTTGCAGGGTTATTAATGTAACGTGGCCTCAGTTCCCTGGGGTGGGATTTGGGAGCTCAGGAGGACAGCACCGAGGGGTCACGGATTGGAAAAGAGAGGGGAAGAAAAAGTCAGTGCTAAATGTAGAGTTTCATTTCAGGGAAGACAGCAGCTAAAGGACCAGAACTATCAAATAAAACCACAAGATCACATCAGATGTCGGGGCAGGACACATCTCGTTTCTCCCTCTCCAAAGGGTTTATCAGCGCAACCAATCGCTGTAGTGATGTGGCAGAGGAAGAGGATTTGACTCAGAGTGAGATGAAATTTAGCTTCTAAGACCCTTCTCTTCCGCTGCCGCAGACCAGTCACCTGTTCTGCCACCACCCAGAGATAAATCATATCCTGCAGCGGAAGGTGCTTAGACATGATTTCGCATTATTTTATCTTACTCTTTCCAGTGAATCTTTGCGCTGCGGAGGGAGGGAGGGGAGGAGCAGGACAGGAGAGCAGCCCCCGGTGCCTGTCTCACCCTCTGAGCCCTTGTGCTGAGGAGGATGGCAGTGGGAAGGTGCTGAGCAGCCGAGCTCGGTGCTGCTGTGCCTCTCTGCACGGAAGATCCCAGCCGAGCGCATCCTGACACTGCATGCAGGAGCAGGCAGCAGCCCCGCGCTGCCTGCAGCCAGGGAGCCCGGAGCAGTCTGCAGCCAGCCTGTGCCCAAGCTTTGCCTCTTTGGCTTTGGAAGAGCAGCGCTGCAGAGAGGATTAAGGGTGCTGTGCAGGTAGTATTGCTCTGGGGCTCTTGCTTGGAGCGTTGGGTTGCGTTGTGTGTGCCAGCAACGCTCGGCAGGAGCTGTAATTACCCGACATACCAGCCAGTCTCTGGAGATGGAGCTCGGAGCTCAGTCCCGGCATCGGGGATATTGGTATTCAAATGTCAGGGCTGGGTTCCAGCTCTGTCCTAGGGCAAAGGGGAAACCCAGCACTCAGCACCCTCAAACCTTGGGAAAGTTTGGCTCTGATGGAGGGGTGATGAGCTGTGCTAGCGAGGGCACAGCACCGGCTGGTGAAAGACTGCTATACCCAGCCGGCTGCGGCGGCCGCGCCGGGATGCATCTCGCATCCATTAGCTGCACCACGGCACATTCCTTGCACAGGTCTGAACCCAGCAAATGGTCCTGGGCAGTGTGTCCTTAACCGGTGTCACCCAAAGGAATTTGATGCGCTTGCCCTAATGGAACAGGTTATGCACTGGGAAAAACCAGCTATACTGGTACTGCACCGGTCCCATTTCCAGTTGTTAGATAGCAGGCATTAATTCACTGGAAATTGGCATCACTCCACTGATCTATGGAGCGACAGCGAGTATATGCAGCAGAAAAATCTGATCTCAGACATGACTGAGGCAATACCAGCTGGATGCACTTGAGATCTGTCTGTTTCCTCCCAAGCCCCCAGCTTTGAAATCTTCGAATCAGAAGGGCTGGGGAGGGGGTTGCCTAATTTCATGAGAATTGGATCACAGCTCATAAATTAATCTTGCCTTCCTGGAAATGGGAGCAACTGCAGAGAAGTCAGGGAGGGTGGTGGGTTTTGCACCCTGTCACAGAAGCCACTGTACTTCCCGCAGATGTGCGCCGTCCCGCTGCTTTTGTGACACGAGGGGTGAAAGTTTCAGATCTGCAGATGAAAACCTTGACAGCCCACCTCATCCACACTGCTGCCTCAGAGCCAGATCTGCACAGATCTTTACGGATGGAAAAGTGGAGGAAAGCACTTGAGGGGGTTTTCAGCAAGGCATGAGCAGGCTAAATGCCTAAAATGCTTAAACCTGATGAATTTTGCCTGGTCTGTGCTGAGAAATCCCCCCTCCCTTCCCCTCCAGTTTTACCTGGGCTTGAAATACTTTTTCAAACGCAGACTCAGTCTCCCTGCTGAGACACGGGGAACGGGGAGCCCGTGTCCTTTAGGGTTTTATGCCAGAGCCCTGTGGAAATCTGGGCGTGATGTTCCTTTGGATTTGACTGTGGGCCATGGCTCTCACATCCCAGGAGAGTTTGGAAAAACGCTACCCTAAATTTCTGTTTAAATATGGCATTAATGCCCTGCTTTGTTTCCCTTCCAAAGGGCTTAGCTGGTGGGTCTCCCCGTGTAATCAAAGGCCACTAGAGGATTTATCGGCAGCTTGCAGGGCCCTCGCAGGGTGGGCAGGGAGAGAGGCAAAGCCCAAGGGCTGACCCAGAAGTGAGAGGAGATCGGGGGGCTTGCGAAGCTGGCTAATCAATACCAGGCTCCCGGGATGAACATCCCTCCCGCCGCTGCAGCTTCAGACAGTAAAACCCTACTGTAAATGCAACATATCTCTGCGGTCCCTGCCAGCTGGCTGGGAGCCAGCCTATTTCCTTTAAAAAGAGGGATATTTATTTCCATCCTTTTAGAGGCAGCCAATTCATCTCGGACCACCACCAGCCAAAAAAGCTTTATAAATTAGCTCTTTAATTTTTTTGGGGGTTGTTGGGGATTTTTTGTTGTTGTGTTGTGTTTTGTTTTCATTCTGTCCTCCCCCCCTCCCTCCCCTCCTAAAATATTCTTTTCCTTTCGTTGTTCAAGTCAGTGTTAAGTCCCTCTGCCAGGACATGGGAGCCGGGGTGCATTGCGACACACTCCCCTTTCTCTCTGAGCTGGAGAAAGACAGTAGCTGTAGTGTCTCAGGAAAGCCAAAGGAAACCAAAGCAAAGCCTTGCCGTGACCGATTCTCTTTCCAAATGGCGTAAGCAAGCCAACTTCAAACATGTGAATAATGAGTTATCTGTGCTTGACGTTGTTCGGCAGCGGCAGAGACAGCTCCTCCTGTCGCTTTCCTCCTGCTCCCTCCTGTGAACTTCTGGGCTTCAACTTTTAGAAGTGGGTTTGAGGCAACCTTGGCACTCGCTGGCTGCTGCTGCTCACTGAGGCCGGGTGGTGATCTCCATCATCCTCCATGGAGACGTCATGTTTGAGTCCCTTCCAGCCGCCGGTGCTGCGGGCAGCCCAGCTCTCATCTCCACCTTCTCCTCCCCTCCCTCCTTCACTGGTCATGGGCTCCGCTAGGTTCTTCTCAGCCAGGAATTTCCCATGGTGAGACTTGAACCGGGGGTGGGATGGCAGGGAGAACCTGAGGGATGCTCACAACTTGTGCTATAGGTGTGCAAAGTTGAAACCACCCCAACATCTGCTGCAAGGGACAGGCCTGCTGTTCCCATACCAGAGACATTTCACATGTGGCTGGTTCCTGAAGCACATGCTGGGACTTGATAGTCTAGCCGGGACTCAGACTGGGAAAAAATTCAACCCTCTGTAGAGGGCTGGGTGTCTCTCTGAAGTACCTATTTTGAGGGCTACAAGAGGGATTTGAAAGGTGCTTTGCGCATTGAGCCAGAGTTTTACCCGCTGCTGATTGCTTTCTTGTGGTCCATCCTTGCGGACGTGTCGAGACGAAGCCACCGGGCTGTGCGCAGCACGGCTGCACGGGCTGCTCCCGGTGAGCTCCTTCTTGGCTGAGCCGTGGAGGCTGGCTGCTGGTACTTGAGCCTTGGTGGGAGCTCAGGTGGGATGCTGGGAGCTGTGCTTTCAAGGTGGATGTGTAGGGACCTCTGTGGCCGCTGATGGCTGCTGCCCTAGCACATGCTATCACCTCCTGGATTGTCTCTGTCTCCGTGGGGCTTAAGAAATTATCTGCCAACATGTGTGTTAGGTAATATCCCCCCCGAGCATTTCCTTTGCTCCAGCTTGCCGCCAGCGTTTCACAGCAAGATGCCTGGGGAGGGCCACTTCCCACCATCTGCTCGCCTGTCCTTTGGCAGCATGGAACAGGGACTAATGTGACACCCAGATCCAGACCTGCTGAGGTCGGAGGGCAGGCTGTGAAGCTCACAGTCTCTCCCTGCTTTAACCCCATCTACTTCTAAACGCAGACCAGCCAGAGCACTGGGACCCCCAGGCACCCCAGGGACTGTTTTATCCAAATCCAATCTGCCAGCTCTGAGATTTTGGTATCACTCATGCTGTGAAGCTTGGGGATCCCCTTTCTACCTTTGATCCACCTTATATTCTGCATCTCAGTTAATCCAGGAAAATAAACAGCTTTTGGTGTACACTGTGGGCATCCCCCTGCGCTGCCCAGAAACCCCATCCAGGTCCCAGTTTGGGAAGCCACATCAGGTTGCAGACTCCCAGCAGGAAGAGCAGGGTCTGTTCAGTCTTTGAAATGTTTTAATGCAGAAAGCATGTCTCTAAACCATAGCGTTGAGGGCCTGAGCTCCAGCACAGCACACACTGTTTCGCTGTCTGCATTCCAAGGAAACACCCAAAACTTCCAGTATGCTTCTTATTACTGGCCTAAAGTGTCAAATTCTCAGTGGCCCTTCCAGCTGGGAAGCATTCAATGGGATCATTTGTTTGATATGCTGATACTGATCTTGTTATTGCATCAGGATCGTAGGTGATCTGTCAGTGTTTACATCATGTCATGCCTAATATCAGAATTCATCGATTCCAAAACTCGATCCAACATTAAAACCCCCTTGCTGCTGACAAGAAGCACCTCACGTGGGTAGCTGCTGTCATTTTACACTACTGAGGGCTCTTGACCATCAGGATTGACCTGCAAAGCCAGCACAAGCACGGGTGGAAACGCCGTGCAGGATCTCCCACCCAAGAGCAGGTTTTGTGCCCCAAAATTCACCGGTCAGGGTCATTAAGACTTCTCAGATGTCTTGGGATGAGGGCTGGAGCTGTTTGAAGTCGACTGAAAATCCGCCCACTGCTATGGGAGGCTTTGAGTCAGTCCTTGGGTTAAGCTAGAAACCACCTTCCTCTTCTCTAAGGTATGAGCTATTGTTCACTTGACGGCCTTGGTTTCCTCTCCGTGACAGCTGTGGGTAGATGGGGAAGGGCTTTTAATGAAGCCAACCGCTGCAGAAATTAAAAAGCTCAGGTTGTTCTGATGAAAGAAACCCATTAATAGCGATTCTCTCTTGCGTGACAGAGTCTGACGTCCTCAGCTCGAAGTGACAAGCGCAGGAAGTCCTGGGGAGACAGCCTGTACCAAAGAGGGCTGGCAGTCCAATGGTGGTTTTTAACCCATTCGCTGCCTTGTTTCATCTGGTTTAGCCCTGCTGCATCCCACCCTGTGGAGGTGGGGTGGGATACAAGCCGGAGATGGACTGGGGAGGATCCTGACCCCACCACATCTCTCCTCCAGGTTTTCACCCCGGTGTTTATCCCGACTTACATTTGCAACCGAGTTATTTGGGGTTTGGTTTGGTTTTTTTTTACTTTCCTTCTGTCAGTATAGTTCTAGGGTTTTGGGGTTTTTTGCTGGTAATTGCTGGGTCACCCCACAAACCAGCCCCTTTCAGAGGGTGTAAATACAGCCCTACTATTTACCCACGGGGCTGTTGCGGTGTTCAGGCAGCACAGGGACCGGGAGACCACAGCGCAGTGCGGTGTGGCCACACGAAGCCCTTGGTTAGGCCCTACAGGCTGAATAATCTTTCAAAACACTATCAACACAGAGATCACTTGATTTATTTTGCAGGATTTTCTCTGTCACATGCCAGATACTACCATGGGATAGGGTTTCGGCTGAGATAGAGAATTTAATTTCCATTAAGTTTCTCTGAGGAATGTGGTCTTTGAAGTCGTTTTGGCTTCTCTGCTAAGCTCTGCCTGAGAAAGCTGGTTAAAGGTAAAACATAAGCCTATTTTTCTTCCTCTGTGCTCAAACGTATACCGAAATGATAAAATGTGGACCAAAACAAGACACCCCACTGCACACACCTTCCCCCTGGGGAAAGCACAGATACGGTGTGACAGATGCTTCAGGTCTCCAAAGGCCCTCAGCCAGCGCAGAGGTGCCCAAGGTCGAGGGAGACACAGAGCTTAGCAGAGATCCTTCATAGTGTTGATTTGAGGTTTCCTTGGTTTACTTCACACAGCAGGGAAAAAACATTTTCAAAACACCACCGGGTTTTGCTTTCTGCTGGGAGTTCATCCTTACCGAGGTTTCCTCTCTGGCTCAGCTCATTTTCGTCGGGCTTGGGCCTTTGCATGCATGGCAGCTGGGGGTTTGCAGACTTCAGGGAGGGGGAATGGCCATGGAAGTCCCAGGGGAGAGTCAGAGCCCCTCGAAACCTGGGGTCAGGGCGGTTTGCTATTGGGATACCCACAGAGCAACGCTGTGGCAGGGAACTCAGCTCAGGAAGGTGAGATCCCGCTGCGTCGATGCTCCCCTCTCCCTTCCCAGCTGTCCCACGGCTCACAGGCAGCCTGGCAAGTGCAGCCCGAGTGCAACGAGCCAAGCAAATGTGAGCTCAGAAGAGATCAGACATCAGATTTAAAGAGGGGGAAGTCTGGGGACTTTCTGTGACTTTGCTATAAATTGACAGTGAGCTCTCGCTGTGCAGATGTGAGGGGGAGGGAAGGGGGTGCGAGCAAGAGGTGGCTGCGTTTTTCGCCTCGCAAATGTGTCACTTTTCTTCTTAAAAGCCACCGAGACCTGAGCTTGACTTGGTGGATGTTGGGTCGTAGGGCTGGATCTGATAAGCCCAGCTCTCAGAAGAGCTGCAGAAGGTTTTTCTTCCCAGATCCTCTCGTCCCTCCCCGGCGTGCCCGCACAGCTCCAGTGCCCCCGAGCTTCGCTCCCGATGTGCTGGGGTAAGGTGTTTGCCACCTTGGGAAGGTCCTTTCACAGCAGGTGCAGGGAGTTCAGGGTGTTGCATGGCCGCCTGGCTCCAGCAGGTAAAGAACAAGGAGAATCCAAGGTCTGAGACGGGGAGCTGGTGTAAAACTGAAGCTTCTCTGGAGTCCCTCCAGCTTCATGCGGGTGTAACTGAGACTGGAATCCGGCCCAGAGAGAGTGAAGCCATTCGGTGATGATTAATATAGTAAAATGCGAAAGTTATGTATCAAGTGTATTTCATGTGCCTCTTGCCTCGGGACAATTAGCATAAATTTAATAATTATTGCCCTGTTCCAGCAGCTGCTACCTAAGGAGCTGGGAGTGCTTTACAAATGCTCATTAGTTGCTGCCCTGCCCAGGGGGAGGTAGGTGAATAGTCTCCCCATTTCACGGGTAGGAAAAGAGGAACAGAAAGGAGCAAAGTGAGATGGCAAAAGTGCGGTGCCGTGGCTGCGCTGGTCCCGTCCCTCCTCCGGCATCTCCTGCTGGGCTTGGGCCCTTGGGTGGGCAGAGCTGGGAGGTGGCTGGAGCAAGGTGAGGGTTTGTTCTTCGTGCGCCAAGCAAACAGTGTAGAAAATACTTAAGATTCAGTGTTTCTTTTGCTGGTTCCCCAGTCATCACCCTGCCAGGAGATGGGGTTTCTCCTGATTTATGTGTGTCTCTCTTCCTTGTTCAGAGCCCGTTGGGGCTGGTGTAGGCTGGCAGCTCGGGCACGGCACTGGGCATCCTGCCCCATCCTGCTTCTTGATCGGACGTGGACTTGTGCCAGATGATCTGGGACCTCTCGTGTGGGTCAGTCTGTGTCCCTTCCTCATCAGGCTTTGTCTGGCAGAGCCACAGGTCTTCCTGCGTGTGTGTGTGCCATGCAAAGCCCCCGGGAGCCGATCTCTGCTGGGGCTGACATGTATCACCCCATGTGAATAGCAGCAAACCACAAGGATGGCAGCTGCCTTGACTTGGTGTGTAACCAGGGTGCTCTAGCCAAAGGGTAACTGATCAGATACCAGACTCTCTTATCATGTTCCAGGGCACAGACAAAAGCTAGAAGACCAAGCCAAACCCTTCACCGACCGCTACGGGGAACTGGAACGCCTGCGCCAGTCCATGAGAGTCACCCCAGCAACACCCAACCCCCGTGGATCCCTCAGCACCCCGAGCCACTTTGGGTCCCAGGCTCAAACTCCAATACAAGGTAACTGGCTGGCTGCCCCAGCCTGGCATCGCACCCCAAACCCTCGTGCTCCCGACACAGCCAGGCAGGGAGTGGAGCCATCCCGGCCGAGCAAGCTTCCCTCCGGATGGGATTTTAGGGCTGCAGTCCAGCTCCCCCAGGGTAAGGAGACCTGCCTGGGGACAAGTCAGGGCTTTATGTGGGTTTCTTGACTCTGGAAGCCTTTTTTGCACCCATTAATTCAGCAGACAGCTGCTGAATCCCACACCCAGGTGATTTCACTGGTTCTAGATATGGCATTTAAGGGGAAAAACCGAGCAGTTTCAGCAGGAACGTGAGGGAGATCAGAGCAACACACTTTGAATCCAGGAGCTTCTTTGACATGAAGGCACCCGTGTAGACGGTTAAGCATCATCAACTAGAAAGGGTGTATTACACTTTACATGCTAATCCAAATGGTTTCTTATCTTGTTGCGTTGTGTTTATGCCAAGACTGGTGATCCATCACCCAGCCCCAGCATAATTCCCCACACGTATGCACACCTGCATGGGCGCACGCGAGCGTGCATACACACACACACACACACACACACACACACACACTCAGCCTTTGCTCTTCCCATATTTGCTGTCAGCTTAGCCGAGCTCCCGGGTGTTCCCCGTGAATCTGCACTGTAGCCTGTTGCCGGGAAAGAGGTAGGAATTGCCACCAGCCTTACCAGAGAGAGGTCAGCCTGCGAATTCCCACTCACCCAAATTTCAGCCCCCAAACTGAGCCTTGTATGGGGAAAATACCCAGCTGCCAGCTTCTCAGCACAGCCAGGTGCCTCCAAGATGTACCGAGGGACCCTTCTCCTGCCTGCTGAGAGACAGGCTCCATTTCCTCACGTTTTTAATCCCAGGGGTGTTTTCCTTGGCAAATCAGCAGAAATGCTAATGGGGATTGAAGAGATGACATCTGAGCTGTTGGTATTTTGAGTTTTGGGTGAAAAATAGCCCTTTCAGAAGGTTTTGTTCTGAAAGGTTGTGAAAGCTTTTGCGCTGCATTTTCAGAAGTGATGTTAGACGGTCGAAAAACCTCAGTGTCATTGGCAAAGAGGGTGTCTCAGGCCCAAAAACTTGTTTGAGAAAGTTACCCAAACAGTAAACGCTGCCCTGCTCCTCCCAACCAAAATTACAGTGAAAATTTAATTTCTCCCTCATTGAAATGCAAATCTTTATGCTTGGCATTTTCATTGATATTAGCACAGTTTATGAGAAGATCCCGGGCATTTTGGGTAGGATTATCATTTGATTTTTGTTAAGGAAACCAAAAAAAAAACCAAGAAGGGGAGAAAGAGAGAGAGATTGAAAGTTTTATAGGCTCATCTCATTGGCTGCATAATAAAGAGATTCTTGGGGGAAGAAAAAGAGATGAGTATTTTAAATTAGCCCAGTCCCCTGTAGTGCCAGAAACCCAAAGAGCGTCGTTTGGAGCAAAAGAATCAGGTGACGACACAAACTCAACATGAACATCCCCCCCGAAGCTGGCCACAAGCTACCACCCCGTGCCAAACTCCCAAATGTCAAATGACAGCAGGAGTGGAGACACACAAAATTAGCCATCCAAACTCCTTCCTGCGGAGCGAATCCAAAGTCCCAGGAATGCCACAGAAAGGCAGTTCGTGCACACTCTGCTCTTGGCTCCCTTGTTCCCAAGCTGGAGGAACCGTCTTAAAATTACCACGGGTTCTTACCAGCGTAACTGGGAGCAGAAGCAGTTGGGTAACTTTAATCTCAGCCCCTTGTCCCTTTGACACAACATATTTTTAGTAATAATTAAAAAGAAAACCCCTATCCCCCTCTTTCTCACACACGGCTTATTCAAAGCCATCGTAATTTTTACCCAGGCAAGTGGAGCCTGGCCCGTGCCAAGAACAACACAGGAGTTAACAGGCCTGTAATTCTCACGACTTGGCACGTTCTTAGGGTAACGTGCACGAGGAGCCGATTAGCCAAAAGCATAACGAGATAGCAGCTAGGAGGGATGAAGGGGGGCAGGCTGGAGTTCATCTGGCCTCGCTGCCCATCACCTGGGTGTTTCCCAACCTTTCACCCTTGTACCCCTGTGCAGGATTAACAGGGGCCAGCGAGGTGGGGAGGGAGGGTTTTCCCTCCGGAGGTGGTTGGCCTCCCAGTTCTGCTGACCCAGCAGTTTGTATGAACACTTCCTAATCCACTTCTGGCAAAACCAGGCCAGTGAGCCGAGATGCTCAGAAAGACCCTTGGCCACCATGGGTGTGGGGTGATTCAGGCACCTTGAATTCCTGGATGCAGCTCAGGGAGGTTGGGCTTTGAAGCAGACAGACATATTGGGAGGACCTGGTGTCTTTTGGAGGTGTGATTGCCCAGTCCAGTCTCTCCTTCCCAGGAGCGAAGGCTGTGACCACAGAGCAGATCATGGTGAGGATGCTGGTGCAAACAGGAGAAGGATTCGTCCCCGGCCATTTGCAGAAGACTTTCAGTAACGCAGTCCCTGGGGGTTATAAATAGCCCCCTTGTAAAATGATCATCCTGAGGTTAAATGGTCTCAAACCAAAAACCTCCCGGTAAGAGAAAACTGATCGTTTCTGAAGGGCATGCCAGGAAACATGGGAGGAGAGCGTGCTCAGCACCCTGGCCAAGCAGGTCAGATCCTGCTCTCACACTGGCTTCTCACCGCCCGGTGTCAGTGTATTTCAGTGGTTTCAGTCTTACTTTACCCCATGCAGATGGACAGAGAATCAATCCCTCCCGTGCCTGTCTGCAGATACGACAGACATTTGCATCCCTCAAATGACCACATTTCATTTCCGTTTCCACCTCTCTGGGGGGTGGGGAATTGGGTAATTCTGCGTTCACCCCAGTCTGCCTCTGATGAGAAGCTGGCCCAGTAGCCAAGCAGGTAGGGCAGACAGACCTTCCTCTAGCATTAACTGGTGCTGCTTCCCTGGCTTCAGCAGAGTGGAGCTCTTTGCCCCCATTGAGGATTTGGCCCAGTTCTTCTCCAGTGAGGTCCGGAAAATCTGAGGTTTTGAAATCCCGGCTCACCCGTCTCCGCAGCGAGACACCAAGCTGTCATTAGGGTGGCTTGAAATGGTTCCTTATTACGGGGCACGCGAAGCCAGAGCCTTGCGTGCTTGCTGCATTTCGAGTTTTGTCTTCTAGCTTAAAAAAAAACCAACCCACCCCAACCATGTAGCTCTCAAAAGTGAAGCAAGATGTAAAAGGAACTTGCTGGTGCTCGCCTTGGGCTGCTTCTCTGGGCCCACTTGCTCTGGGGAAGTAGGCCAACGACACGTCCTAATGGGTAGAACCAGGATGGTCCTGGCAGTGCCCCCCCCCAATTCTCCATGCGATGCCATGCCTGTGTTTCAGCAGTGGTTCGTGCTGAACCATTCAATTCCCATTGCAACAGAGGAGGACCGCCCACACGGCCGGCTCCTGTGTTCTTGCTTTGTGGTGGAAACATCTTCCACCACTCAAAAGCAATTGTGTGCATTGTCCAGCAACATGTAGGGGCCTTGTTTACAGGAGGACAATTGCAAAGTGATTTTAAATTTGATCTACTCAGTAACAGAGCAAGCTTCTTTGATTAATGCACTTAACATCCCCTTGCACGCCCTTCACGTTGCTCCAGCGAAACCAAATTCCCTCGACTTCACAGGGAGAAGAGTAATTGCTGGATCCTTTTGCCATCCTGCCTCTCCCAGCCTCAGTGTCTCCCGAATGGTTTGGGAGACCTTATCTTTGTTGGTGAAGAGTTTTCAGATCTGACCTGGAAACTGCTCAGCTTTAAACCAGCTTCATTTCCAATCCATCACTTAAAGCCCATGCAACGTTTTTTTAACATAGGCCAGTCATCAGCAGAATGCTTCACCATATGCATTTAAAGGAAAATCTCTCTCTCTCTCTCTTTCTTTTTAAATATATATTTTTAAAGTATTATATTACTTTTAAGAAGCCTCTTGGTGTAGGCAGCGAGTGCCCTATTGTTTCCGAAATGCAACGTGGCTGCTCTGAGGTTAAGTCCTGAATTATGGGCCCAGCAAACACACTGAATTGCTGCTTCCTAATCCCTGTCCAGATCGACTTATGGTTTCTTTAAAATATCCGTTTCTTAATGGATAAAAACATTCTACCACGGGCAGAGACTAAATTGTTTCCAAAGGAAGCTAGGCAAGCATTAGTGGGAAGAAAACATATTGTGGGATTCAGCTCCAGCCTCAAAGGAAGGAACGCACTGAAGATGGGTTTCCTGCCTGCTTTCAGGCTCCGCAGGCTTCAGTGCCTATCTTTAAACTGCTTTGCTGCCCCTCTCAATTACATTTTCCCGCTGTGCAGAGAGTGTCACTCAAATGAATTTGGCAGGGAGCAGTCAAATATGAACCACAGGGCCGTTGGCTGGGTGGGAGCATTCCCTGAGACAGCATCCAAGCACCCGCGACCGCTGCTTTTGCCGTGCTGCCTCCATCTCCCAGTCGCAGTTCTCGGTGCTGCACCTCCTGCGAAATAGCAGGGGAGGGAAATAGGGAGAGGAGCTTGCAAGGAGCCTGGCTGAACTTGCCCCAGGCTGTGGGGATGCCATCCTGCCATCCCAAAGCGTTGGGATCCTCTGTGCCAAGTTCAGACTGCCGGTGGGGATCCTCCAGCCGGGGTGCCGCAGCAGGGAGGGCTCTGCCCGCATTGCTGCGTGGCTGCAGAGCAGCCCGGGAGCAGCAGAGCAGGGCAGGAGCCTTCTCTCCGATCACCCCCTCGGCTTCCCCATCAGCCTGACGCTCCTCAGTGGGTTTCCCATGGCAGACTTGGCCTGGTCCAAACCTGCTCAGCAGGCAAGGTGGTCTAGCTGCAGGCTGGGTTGTAAATCCAGCAACTTCCTTTTATGTAGTCGGGGCTTGTTAATTGTTTTTAATACCCTTTGAATACAGGTAAAGAGCAAAGCACGGGCAGGCCAGAGGGAGTGCCTGCAATCAAGGGGAGCGTTTCCCATTCAGCCCACCCACCCACTCCAATTAGCACCGTTAGCTTATTCATTAGCTTTGCGGGATGGAGTGACAGGGGATCAGGACTGATGGGGCGCATGCAGGGCAGGGGGATGCGGGCAGAGGAGGGCTCCCAGGATGGTGAGGGGAAGAGGGAGGCCGTTTTGGGAGCGGAAGCCGGGAGAGCTTGGCTTGTTTAGTCTAGCAAAAGGCAGGCTGGGAGCAGAGCTGATGGCTCTGTGTAAATACATCCAGGGGGTAAACATCAGGGAGGGAGAGGAACTAATGTAAGCTATGAGGGACAGTGCTGGCACAGGAGATGGGGCTGAACTGGCCTGGAGTAAAATCCAGGCTGGATGTTAGAAGCAGGGTCTTCCTCAGAAGGGCAGGATGGGCCCTTTGGATGGCTGGGAGCACCGTGATGGACCTTGGAGAGTTTGCAGAGGAGGCTGAGGTGTGGTGTGTGAGTCACTGAGCTGGGAGTACCTGAGAACTTCCCTGCTCCCTGCCCTGCCCGTCTGGGGTGGGGGGAGGCTCCTGCCCAGCATATTTGGGGTCTGGCTGACAGTGCCAGGAGAGGAGCCAGGAGAGCAGAGCTAAGGTTTGCGATGCTTGCTGGGTAGGTTTGGGTGCTAAGTGAGTCTGCAACGGCAGCACATGGTGTTTGAAGAGAATGAGAAGCCTGAGCAGCAAACGTGCTCGGCAGTCTCAAGGTGGTGCCTGGCGATGCTGTGATAAGCGACATGTGTGGTGGTGTTTTGGTTTGGGGTTGGTGTTTGTTGTTTTTTTTTTTTTTTAAAAAAAAAAAAAAGAAAAAACCTCTGCAGAGGAAGTACTTGCACCCAGTTCATGCATCAGATACAGAACAATTGCTCCATGGGCGTGTAACAACGGATGCTGTTCACACCCTCATTTTTTTCAACACCTCCCCTCCTCCCCCAAAATAAATTTTGCTCTATTTTTCATGGGGTAGGAGGAAGGGGCCGTTTTCTTTTTTAGTTGGCTCTGACTTGGAAGCGAATCAACTTGTTCACATTTGTGACAGGCGTGAGAGCGTGCCTGCATGCGTGGGTGGGGAAGAGAGCAGCGCCTTCTCTAGAGATGAGCTGGGTCTTCAGAGATCAAATGCATCTCTTGCACCTTCCCGTACAGAGCAGAATCGCCCTGTCTTTGGCCACCTGCCTCTCCGAGCTCCCAGATGGAGCCGTTACGATCAGGGGAAGGAAGCAGAGAGGAAGAGAGGTCAGAAAAATGCTGAAAGATAACTTGGAGGTCCAAGCATCACAGAAACCAGTAGAGGAAAAATAACCAAAGGTATAGGCAGAGAGAGGATTTCTGTCCCTGCTCCGTCTCGCACACGCCTGCGTATTATATACATAAGCATAAAGTATCATTAGAGTTTACATTGTCGTCAATCATCGTGGCATAAGACAGGAAAGGAGTTTATTTTCCCTCAGGCTAGATGTTTCATGACAATTTTGCAAGGCACGTATATGCATATAAATAAAATGGTGATATATGGCCAGGCTGAAGGTATTTATATACTCTGTGCACTTGGAGAGTGCCACACTATCAAGTTCCCTCTAAATTTCCTTGTATTCGTGTGCGCCGTGCAACGCACACGTGTGGTTAGTTCTGACTGCTGACTGTTGGGTAAGCCACTGCATGTTCCCCACATCTCTGAACGGGGAGCAGAGCTGTGTGCTGTGTGCTGTGGAGTAGCTCAGGTTTGATACCTCGCTGCACAGCCCCTGATGATCTGATAATCTCCTCCTGCCGCGGTACATCGAGTCCCGGTGCTGTGCTCCTGCTGAGCTTGTTCAGTTGTCCCTCAAAGTTCTTTCTGTGCTGCAGCACCGAGGAGTTCCTGGCACTGCTTCTGCTGGCCTCTCCTCTCCCCAGGCAGAGCAGGCATTTTCCTGCGCTAGGCTGAGGAAGACCACGCTGCTTTGCTGGACTGGATGTGCGTTGGTGCCGTTACTCCCTAAATCCTCTTGCAGGGTGCATTGCCTCAATTCCACAACGGCTTTCAGGGAACCCTGAGCAGATCCACTAACCCTGGCCCTGTGAGGGACCAGTTTCATTCCATCGAGGGCAGCTCTCAAGCCCAGCATGGTCTTAAGGGAGGTGGCTGAACACACCCAGAGAAACCTCTGTGGTTGGCGGCCTCACAAACCAGCCTTCCCACCTCTGTACTCACCACCAACCCGCTGAGGTTCAGCTCCCATCAGAGGCAACGCTTTGCATTTATCTCCTGCCACCCACCCAAGAAAAGACCCATATTTTCTCTGAGGTGAAAGAAAGCTGCCATGTCACTTAAGCACGATTGTTTTATCTGGAAGAGGGCTGAGCAGCTTTGAAAGCCTGTTTCTATCCAGCTCCACATGCCAGAGGGAGGGAGACTGGGATGGGGGACTTGGGGGTCCTCAAAAGGTGCAAATTGCAGCTGCACAATTAAACAAGGGGGTGTGTCCCGGCCTCCGCGTCCCATGGGCAGCACAGCCCTAACGAGGAGACAGTGGCATTACTAATCAGGGCTTTGACCTTTACATGGCTTTTATTTAATACACATTCCACACTTCCCCAAACTCCCATCCAAAACATTGACATTTCCGCTGATAGATTGGGTCAGATTTTGGAGTAGTTGGGGGACTCAATTCACTCTTACAATGGTTAAATTCTTACAGCTAAATGGGCTTATTCAGTTAGTGCAGCAGCTGGTGTGATTTTGAGAAGAAAATAAACATTTCCTTCAAATATTTTGATTGGCAACTGGACAACTGAAATACTCAAGCTCAGATTGCCAGGGTCCAAAAAAGCGAATGGGGGCTGGACGGCGAGGAAGCGAGGCAAACCGTAGTAAATCCTCCGAGGCAGCACTGCCCTGCAGATGTGTGAGATGGGCTGGGCTGGGCAGCGAGGTGGGATGTTCAAACCCACTATCAGCTGTGGTTTCGAAGGCAGCGCAGGGCCCCAGCGTACAGCTTCGCCTGCTCCTGTTTCCCCAGCGTTTGCTTAGCACGTTGCTTGCTCCGTCCGGGTTGTTTGATGGCTGGCTGACTGTGACGGAGGGTCGCTTTTTGCTGCTGAGTTAGGTGGGAACAGCGATGTTCTTGTTCGGACCTTGCTGGGACTGCTTCAGCAGGGATGTCCTTGGATGTAGGGCAGGAGGGCCGATGCCCTGGTGCGGGGCAGTGGGCGTGGGGCTGCGTGGCTCTAATTTTGCACGGGTGTGAGGTGGAGGGGCAGCCCCTAGGCCACGGCTGTGCTGGAGGGGCAGCTTGGAGGGGTAAGGCAACCCCGAGGTGGAGGCTGAGGTGGAGATGGCCAGCTCCGGGTGAGAGCTGAGCTAGAGCGGCAGCCCCAGGAGCTGGGGCCGGGCTGTACTGAGGTAAGGCAGTCCCGAGGCTGAGCTGCACCGGGCTGAGGCAGCCTCGGGACCGAGCTGTACCGGGGTGAGGCACCCCGGGGCCGGGCTGTACAGGGCTAAGGCAACCCCGGGCGCCGGCGCTCAGGCGCAGCGAGGTCCCAGTCTTGAGGGCGGCAGCGAGGCCGGAGCAGCCGCGGCTGCGGCTCCCCCTCGCGGCCGCCTCCCGCAGGCGCGGCGGCAGGTGCCCCCTGCTGGCGGCGGCCGGGGCCGGCCGGGGCTTCCCCTCAGCCTCGGGGGTGGCGGGCTCGCCCCCGGGTCCTGCGGGGAGTCGGAGTCTCCGCGTACGGCACGGCGATGGTTAACGAGGAGACAGCCCCCTCGACCCCGGGGCCAGACAGCCCTTTGCCTGGGCGCGGCCCCCTCAGCCCTGCCGCTCCGTACGCTCGGGCTGGCGGGGGGACGCTGGGGCGTTACTCGGGGCCAGAGGCCCAGCGAGGAGGAGAGCGCGGGGCCGGGTGGGCACGGCCGAGGGCTTCCCTTCCTGAGGGCTCGGCGCCCAGCGGCCTGCGGACTCCTGAGAGCATCCCCAGACCCCGCGGTATCGGCACCGCTCCTCACACACGCAGCACTGTAATTAACACTTACACCCCGCGTCTAAATTAATAGCGAGGACCCGCTGCCAAGCGCTGCAAGTTCAGGCCAATCAAGTGTAGCCTTTAAAGAAAGAAAAGAAAAAAGAATACCCGACCAAAACCCCCTTTGAGAGTGCCGCAGGGGAAGAGTGAAATGCGCCCGGAGCGCTGGGGATTTACTTCGATTTGCATGCTGTGGAATACTGCTTATGAGCATGTGAAAGCTAACGAAGGAGCGCGGTCTGAGCGCTGGAGATGGTCGGCTGCTTTTAGGAAGGCAGTGAGCGGCTGTCCGGGTGTTCTGGGAGCTGGGAGGGGGGATTTAGGGACTGCTTTCTCCAAGCTACTTGGACCGAAGTGGCTGGGCTGCCTGCGTGTGGAGCGGAGGCATTCAGAAAACAACACTTTTTCTCTCCAGCCCAAGTTCAGACAGGATTTTTACCCCATAGTCTGGCCTTACGCTCAAGCTACAGGCTGTGGTCAAGCTGCTTCTCGCAGAGCTGGTCACGAACCTCAGCTCGCAGCTTCTGGCACCAGTTTCGGCGCTGCTTTTGCAGTGGCGTGGCTTTGGGAATGGGGCGAAGCATCCTGCTGGCAGGCTGAGATGTGAAATCAGGTTTGGTTTGGTCAGTTGTGAGCATTTTTTTCGCAGCGTAGCGCTTTTCCAGCCAGCCCCAGCACGCTACCCATGCACACGACATGCAGGAGGGACGGCCCTGCGGCCGGGCAGCCGCTTCCACGCTCGGTTCGGCTGTGCCCAGCCCCGGGTGTGTGCAGAGCAGTGCGGTTCGTGACAGCTTTGAGCTGCTCCTCTCTTATCTCACACCAAAGCCACAGCCACGTTCACAAACCAGGTGCTCCCCCGCCTTTCTCCTCCATGGAGCCTGCGTGGGAAGGCAGGCGCTGCCAATCGCCCGCAAAATGGCTGGAGGGGAAGGAGGAACCTCTCCTCCCCTTCTCCTTCCAGCGGCTGATGGCTGAAGGACTCACCTGGGATGGGAATGAGGGTTCAAATCACATCCCCTCCCTTTCTGCTCCTCCAGAACGTGCCCTTGCCACCACTTAGCTGGAAGGGTTTAGCTCAAGTATTTTTTTTCCTGGGGAAATGCTGCAGGGCCCTGAGCACCAGCCTTGAGAAGTTAAAAATGCTTCATCGTAATAAATACATCTAAAACAAACATCCCTGAGCACGCGTGGCAAATATACAGTCCTATGAACGTGTGTGTCTGCATGTATATGCATATCTGTAACCAGCAAGCGTGTTTATCATGCTCATCTCACACATTTTCATGCTCTGAGTCCATGGAAAATCCAGCTGGTGTGACCAAAAGAAAGGCACTGAGGCCAGGTGACATCGACCAGAGCAGCAGAGAGGCACAGTGCCCCTGCTTCTAGCAAGGAAGAAATGGTCTTGGGAGTAATCAGAAAGGATGAAGAGCCACTGCAATTGGGCATGGCTTTGAGCTTGGGGCACAGCCTGGTGCTTTGGGCTAGGACTGCTCCTCTTAGACCTTGTCGCATGCTAAGAGGCTGAGAAAGGCGCAGTTGCAGTGTTTCTTGCTGTGTCCTCCTCCGTAACCAGTGCCAGAGCTCAGCGTGGGCCACTGAGGTTTTGAGGACAAGGGTTTCAGATCTCTCCTTGGAGAGCAAAACTCCTTTCTCTCTGTCCCAGATGTGGCCAGGCCAGGGCGTGTTGGGCTCTGTAAGGAAATGGCACCAGGCTCTGGAGAGCCAGGAGAGCCAAAGAGAGGTCTCGAGGTCTTCAAAGGATCTGCTAGTCTGGATTCCCACCTCTCACTTGGGCTTCCCGCAGAAGGACGGGACCAGGCAGGGGTCCCTTTCCAGTTACAAGCTGCTGCAACGCCCCATGTTTGGCTTTAAATCCCCCAGGAAAAGGCATGGTGGGGTGGAGGAACCAGCACCCAAGGGAGCTGGATAAGACCCCTGCTATCCCACATCTCCCTTCCCCCAGCAGAAGGAGCCCTGAATTTCTCACTCTCTTTATCCTCTTGGAAGGAGAAAAATACACAGAGTGAAGCAGAGGGATATCGTGGCTCCTAGCTTGGGAGTTTTCAGCTGCGTGTTTATCAGCTCCATACCCTGATGGTATCAGCACGAACAGGCCACCCACAAGAAGGCTTAGCAGGCTGGTCTGGACTCCAGCTTTTCTCCTCGGTCTCCGTGTGTGTATATACACCACTGACTATCTCAGGGACCAGCCGTCTGGGGCCTGCATCCATTTATTTACTACACAGCTGATGTAATGGCTAAACATTTTTTTTTCTGTGTTTATGGGGTGTGTTTTTTTAATCTGCCAGAGATGAATAGAGCCCTAGAGAAGGCAGCTTAGTCGTGGCCCTTCTTGGATAGGAAACAACAAATTTTAGGACAGGAAATGGGAACGACTTAAACAAATGCGTTTAGGATTTTCATCTTGAGTTCCCCAGCAGATCCAAGAGATGCTTTTCAATCTGAGTCCCTTGGGCAGGGGGACAGCTCAGGCTCTAGGACAAGCTCTGCAAGCCCCAAGCATCGAACTCTGACCACCTTCTTTCTTCTTCCACCCCAACAGGCACATCAGACCTGAGCCCCTTTTCTGACCCCCGCCAGTTCGATCGCTCCTTCCCGACGCTGCCGGCTCTCACCGAGACCCGGTTCTCCGACCCGCGGATGCATTACCCCGGCGCCATGTCCGCTGCCTTCCCTTACACCGCGACACCCTCTGCCACAGGCATCGGGGGCATCAGCATGACGAGCATGCCCACCACAACGCGCTTCCACCACACTTACCTGCCGCCCCCCTACCCCGGCTCCACACAAAACCAAAGTGGACCCTTCCAGGCCAACCCCTCTCCCTACCATTTGTACTACGGCACGTCTTCGGGCTCCTACCAGTTCTCCATGGTGGCGGGCGGCGAGCGCTCTCCCACCCGGATGCTCTCCTCATGTACAAGTGCCTCAGCGGGGAACAACTTAATGAATCCCAACCTGGGCAATCAGAACGACGGGGTGGATGCGGACGGGAGCCACAGTAACTCGCCCACGACCATGACGACTACTGGGAGGATGGATGAGTCAGTCTGGAGACCCTACTAGGAGGAACTCAACTGGGCACCGCTGCCTTTAACCGAATCAGCCGCTGTTAACGTTGCTCCCCTCGGTAGTGAAGAGAGAAAAATGATGCCTAGGGAAAAGCTAAACCAAAGACTCCCAAACCAAAAGCAAACCAGGATCCTCTGCATGCAAGCATGGGCAAACATCAAGCGAAGATGGACCAGGACCTATGCTGCATCTCAAGATGAACATCCACGAGGCTCGAAGCTGTCGCTTGATGTGGTTCCTTTCGTATGCTTTAAGTATGTGGATTGTACATAGGGGAAAGGACAGACTTGTGGAATCAGATGTTTGTTTCCTGTTTCTTGCAGAACACTTCTCAGTCATCTCACTCGCACCCTCTGCCCCACACGAAGCATTCAGACGTTACGAAAAGGCTCTCACCCTTCTTCTGCAATGTGTTTTGGAGAAGAGAAAGGACCAAGGAGCCGTCCGAGCTGTCTCCCTGCTGATGCTGGGAGACTGGACTGAACCAAAAAAGGAAAAAAAAGAAAAAAGAAGAAGCCAACACCTCCCCTCTCCCCACCACTGTCTCCTGTCCTTCCCTCCCCACCAGTGCAGGGCCCCTGATCACCAAAGAGCTCCAGGATGACACCAGAGCCATAACATGGCACGTGAGAGTCTGGTTTACAGCACAAGCACGGGGACTTGGGCAGGTGCGGGGGCTCCTTGTGGGCCAGCCCGCATCAACCACGTGAACAAGAGCTGTGATGTCATTAATTATTATTATTATTATTATTATTATTTGCTGTTGGCGACAGAGGTTGTATTGTTCATTTTTTTGGGTCATTGTCGTCATTTTAAAATCAGTAACGTGGTTGATCCCATGCCTGCAGCCCCCCTTCCCTGTATGTTTACATATGAGATGTACTTTTTATGAGACCTGTTTTGTTTTGTTTCGTTTTGTTCCCTTTGCTCTTTTGTCCTGACCTCACTGCTCGACTCTTTGCTCCTCTTAGCAAACCTCAGCGCTGGTGGCTGAAGCGAAGGCGGCGTTCAGGACAATCCAAGATGTGATGAGATGCACTTCCAAGCGTGTTAGCTTGCAAAAAAGGGCCTTGGGAGCCTTTGGCATGGCCCTGCCAGCGGTCTCTGGGTCTTCCTTTCATCCTCTCTGAGTGGCAACACATGCAGCTGGTGGCAAAGAGTCATATTTCTCTTGTGATTCTTTCCCATGTTTTCACCCAGAGTGGATTGACACATGATGACTTTTCTTCTTTAATTAACAAACGACTTAACACTTGCCAGTTCCCACTGAAAGCTCTAACTGAGATTTGGAGAAAGGAGCAATTCCTACCCAGTCCCTTGGTGGTGGGAATATTGTGAAGCAATGATACTGAGCATTTTCCATCCCTCACCATCCTTTCCTTCCCCTCCTGAGTGACCCAGAGCGCGGGTATCTTGCTGTAGATGGATAAGCTGGAGCAGGGGCACTAAAGGTACCGCCGGCCCCGCAGTTGCTGCTTGCATCACGTGGCATTTGGAAGCACCACGTCCCCACCAGACACCACACACCCTTGTAGGTGATACCAAAGAGATTGCAACCCAAACCGGCAGCGCGGCAGGAGGTGGGTAGGCAGTTGGAGAGGAGCATGAGGCCTCCCCCATGGCCAGATTAGTGATGCACGTGGCAGGGTCACATCACCTCCTGCAAGTCACCTCCTGCAAGCCGGTTGTGCTTTCTGCTGGCAGGAGAATTGGGGGTCAATTCACACCAGCAGAGGTGAGGGTGCACGGGCAGGTTCCTGGGGTGCAGGGTGGTGGTTGAGTCACCTTCCCTGGATGTGTTTTAAAAAAGGGTAGATCAGGTACTTAGGGATATGGTTTAGCATAGGACAGGAACAGTTGGACTTGATGATCTTAAAGGTCTTTTCCAACCTTGTGATTCTGTGATTCTATGATTGTGTGAACTGTGGTACCCTCCAAGCTTGCCCTGCAGCAAGGGACGGGGACAATCCCAGACCCCAGTGCCACCAGTAACTCCACCTTTATTTTTATTTTTTTTCCCTTTTGCATGAGCATAGGAAAATTGAACACCCCCACCCCCCCACCCCAGCTGCCTTCCCAGCCCCTCTGCCTAAACTACACCGTTCCAGCCATGCCACCCATCACCAAGCCTCAGTTGGCAGCTTGTCAGCACTCGGTCGAGGTGCAGAGAGCGTTGTGATTGCACTACCACGTCAAGACTGGAGCAAGACATCCTGGCTTCATTGGGAAGCTGCGCTGACCACTCGTGAGTTCAACAAGCAACAAGAACAACTCTCTTAAATAATAATAATATTATTAATATTAATAATAAAGCCCTACCCCCAGCAAAACTGCAACCTCGACTTGCCTTAGCGACAGCGAGCACCCCTCTGCTGTAGAAACTGGACCACAGCAGCCTGTGTTTTGATGCCTTTACTTTCCTCGTCTCGACCGCGCCACTGATTGATTGAAAGCACAAAGAGAACAAGGCATTCGTAGAGTAGCTCGTTAATTTAAGACTGTTTGGAGGGAATGGAAAACTGAAGAGTGATGAAAGGAGTGACAGCAGCGTTTTTGGATGACGTGCTGTCGCGTGAAGGTGTAAATAAACACACCTCTGTTGTATGCAAATGGTCACAAGACAGGCCAACCTTTTTTTTTTTCTTTGCTTTGCACTATAATTTGCTTTTTTTTAAAAAAAAAAGAAGAAAAATGCACAATCGCTTGTACAGTAAAACCCCTTTGTGTGGCTCACAGAATATTTAACTATAAAAAAAAAAATCTAATTTTTTTTTTTTTGGTCTTATTTGTTATAATAATATAATTCTTAAATGTGTTGAAGGATCCGATTCTTAATAATGCTTCTAATACTTGTTTGTGCAGGGTAAAATACAAACAGACTAAGGAGATGAGAACAGGGATCTCTATTGATAAAGAAGGCTGAAGTTGTTGGGTTTTTTAATGGTGTCTTATGATGGACATTAAAAAAAAAGATGCTAGTGATACAAAATAATGTGGTTATTTGTGTAACATACCAGCCCTACTTGAAGGTAATGCCCTATATTTAATATGTAGCCCGTATTTTTAACCTGTAGCACTTGTCACTGGGATGGGGATGGTGGGGGGCAGGGAGGGAAAGGAAGAGGAGGGTCTGCTCCTGTTGAAGTCATGGGAAGAAGCTCTCACTGGAGATGCCTCTGCTGCAATGGCTTTGAGAAGAACAGAGCCGGGCTCTTCCGTGAGCGGCTGGAAATCGTGTTGGTACGAAGCCATAGCAAAGTGGTCGGTTCTGCTTTTCTCTTCCTGGTGTCGATGTCCTTAGCCAATGTACGTGATTATATCGTCAGGCCTCCGTGTAATCATTTTAATGCCTTTCCATGTGGAATAATAAACGTACGGTTACAAGTCTGCCGGTGCCTTCTGGCTGCTCGCTTCTTGCTGGGGCTTTCAATCCGTGCCACGGTACAGAGCAAGGGTCCTCACGCTGCTCTTTCTCCAGGGTTGAGTTTTGGCACCTCTTTGAGCATCCCAGTGCTGGGATCTAGTGTCTTGGGGGGGAAACACAGCTGCTTTGGACCGCAGCTTGGCCTGAGCAGGCATCATGAGGTTGTCCTGGGCAGAGGGCAGGCAGGTGCCTTCACAGGGATACAGGGAGGTGGTCACCCCTACCTGTGAGCTCTGAGAAAACCCCTTTAGGCTCCTCCAAGGTGGGTCTGGACCACTCAGACCGCACCAACTAGACTTAGCAGGTCATCCACACATCCCCAGCCGAGCATCCCCGCTCCCTGACCACTGCCTGTCATCGCTATGCCCCTTCCCAAGACTCAAAAGCTCCGGCACAGATCCCAAACAGGACCCAAATTCCCAGGCGGTCCAAGCCCAAACCCCTTAGCACTCACCACTTGCCTCCAGAGCCCAAACAACTGCTGAAAAGCAAAAATAAAATCAAAAACCTCCCAGCTGACAGTAGGGTCTGATGCCAAGGAGCTGGAGGCTCCTGAAGAGCCAAGCCACTCAACACAAGTGTTACTCATGGGCCCGGGGAAGCCGGGGCGACGCCAGCGCCTTCCCATCGAGCAGAGCTTGTGGCGGACGTGCTGGAGCCGATGTTCCACTTCTCCTTCCCAGCAGCTCCGCCAGTGTAGCCTGTAGCATCAGAGAGAGAAGAAAAGAGGGAGGGAGAGAGGGGGAAATAGAGGAAAAGCCCAAAGAAAACCACAATAAATGGTAATCTGAGTGAGAAGCCGACTCCACAGCCCTGGCCAGCGGAAATATGTTTCAAGTCAAACCCTAGACATACCAGCCTTTTCTTAGCAGCTTCTGGCAGAGGGAACACCCCGAGGTGTAGATATTATTTACAGGAGCTTTCCATTCCGGATTGATCCCTGCTTTCCTCACGGCCTCGGTTAGAGCTGCAGAGAGAAGAGAGAAGAAGAAGGGATGGGGAAAAGAGGGCAGAGTGGAAAGGGTGTTGGTGTGCTGACGTGTGTTGGGTTGTAGGAGGAAAAGGGGCTTTTGAGGGGTGCAGCCCTGCCCTCTGCAAAGTGGTTTGATGCTGGGGGTGGGTGAGGGACTGGGTGATGCTACAAGTCAGTGGAGGGAGGATATGGCAGCAGCTGAAATGCGGCGGGGCGGCCCTGGTAGCTCTCAGCTGATGGTGTTGAATGCACCCGCAGTGTTGAATGCCCCCCAGATGGGGGGTGTTTTCCTGCAGGCAGCGTGCTGCAGACGGTGGGGCTGCATCCTCCCCATACACAGGTCTTTGCACTACTGTAGGTGGGAAGGCTGGACTCCAGCGTGGCAGCAGGGGGATGGGGCAGGGGGGTGTCCCAGCCTCTCCCAAATGCTCTTTGGGAGCTGAGAGTGGCCATGGGTGCCAGCCCAGGCAGAGCCCAGCACCAAGGTTCCAGTGCAGAGAGCAGCACTTTGGGCCAGGCCCAGCAGAAACCTTTGGGTTTCCTTTTGCAGATGAAAACTGGAAGGGGAGGGAGGGGGAAATAAAAATCAAATCACTGAAGCTTGGATGGATTTTTTTTTAACCATTGTGATATTAAAATGAGCAGAGTTTGGGCTAAAAATTCTCCTAGGAAAAACGATGGCTATTTCCTTTGAGAACAAAAGCCTCAGCAGATGCCTCACTCTGTTCTCTTGCCAGCCCGAACCCTCAGCCCCAGCCTCTGTTTTAGTGACTGCCAGCCTTACCCAGTTCCCTTCTCACTCACAAAACGTTTCCAGGCTCTGTGGGATGCAGCGCAGGAGGCAGGGTCCTGCCGTGCTCACACCGCCCCTTTCCCTGTCCTCAAGCCCTTAATGAACCTCACACAAACGAGCAATCAGCATCATTAGGGCACAATCCTCCTCCTCTGAAATAATGGGGCCAAATGGTCCTGGCGAGGTGCCTGACACCCCTCCAGGTACCCCTTGAACCTGAAAATACCACTCACCCCCCACACAGATACCCATCACCTGGACCAAATGGAGACACCAGCTCCCACTTAAGTGTCATCTCCGTGGGCGTTTACGGGGGGTTCACCCCACTGCAGGGCCATCCTGCTGGGAAAGTGGGGGGTTTGGGGAGGTTGGGTTGTTGGTTGGGGTTTTTGTTGGTTTTTTTTTAGTACTGCCTATTTAGCTAAATGGTGGAAAACATGGAAAATTCATTAGGGTGTCTGGGAAAGTGTTAGGTTACACGTCATTCACATCTACTTACTCAGCGGGACCTCGTGCCACGGGGGGAGATATATATATTTATAGAAATATTTTATATAGAGGAGTTGTTGGGGGGTTTCTCACCATCCAGTTCACAAAAACGAGTCCTTTTGCTTCTCCAAAATTGCCCCCCAAGCAGAGCTGCTGACCCTCCACTGGGCTCTCCCACCACTCCAGAACCAGCCCCGATGCTCAGCATCCCCACACTGGTGCCATTCCCACCTGCTCAGACAGGGTCAAACCAGACTCAGCCACGCTGGGACTGACAGAGGAGAGGAGTGGGGTGTGGAGGGCTGGTTCAGTGCTGACTATAAACCCAGAACATCCCCATCCTTTGCTCCGATCGCCCAGGATTTCTCAGGTTTGGTGCAATACAAAACCCAATACAATAAACCCATAGTGCCAGGACACAAGAGCTCCTCCATTCAGCAGGCTGCTGGGATGTTTTGATGTTCAGATCCACTCTAGCTCCTCTGCTGAGCTTCTCTCCCCTGCTTCAGCTAGTCCTAACACCACTGGCCAGCCAAACCACAGCTTGTCAGCTAAAAATCACCCCCAAATCTTTCCATGTATTGCAGAGGGGACTCTGATTCAAAACCAAAGGCAGGCAGGCTGTGTTTTCCCATGAACAGGTCTCCTCGACACCCCCCTGTCTTGGATCATGCCAGGTACCTGCCTTTCCCGCTGCCTGCTTGCTGCTGGCCAGCACATCCTGGCGCCAGGAATGGAAGATGTCTGTGGCAGGACCGATGTATGAGCTGTGCCTGTGGCACCTGCTCTTTGGTACCACAGCACGAAGATTAAGGTGCAGCCAAGGCCAGGGTGGCTGGGAGAGTGGGGGCTCCCAGGGCCATCCCCACCTTGGGATGCATTGGGGCACTCCGGAGTGGGGAGTGACCTGGCTGGAGCAATTTGTGTTCAATTTCAGTGGGTCTGGGGCCCTTTGGGAAGCCATGGCAGGTGCCCCATCTTGGAGCTCTGTCCCTCAATATTTTGGGAGGGCACCGCTCCAAGCAGCAGCACTGGGACAGCACCTCGTGTGCCGCTCCACACCAGGGCTGCAGTCCAATGCTGTGCTGGGTTTTATTCCAGCCCTGCCAACAGTCGCTTCTCCCCACAGGAATTCCTGGCAGCAGTGGGCTGAGATACAGGGAAGGTGTTTTCTTGTGCAGAGCGTGGAGATGAGACGAGGCTGAATTAAACTAGGCTTGTGTTTGGCGAGTCCTTATCCCCGGGTTAATGAACAGAGGGTAACAGTGGTGTCAGGGACACGGTGCTGGGCTCCGGGCTGGCCCACGGAGCACCTCCCGCCGCCGTCAGACACGGCATGAAAGCAGCTCGACTTCAAAGGGCTGGGGCAGGGGAGGATGGGGAGCGAGGACTCATTAACCCTGGAACCACGTTAGATGGGGCGATAGCGGGCTTTAATTAGGCTGGGGCGGGCAGGGGAGACGAGGCTGTGTCTGTGTCGTGGCAGGAGCGCACGCACGCGTGTGCGAGAGTGTGTGTGTGTGTGTGTGTGTGTGTGTGTGTGTGTGCACGCGGTGCCATTTTGGCGCACCCCCCAGGTGAGCACCCCCGGGGCGTGCACCTGCCTGCGTGGGCAGAGCGCACACGCGTGATGGGGCATGTCCGTGTGGCGGGGGGGACGCACGCCCGGCCGCGCCTGGCGGCAGCCGCCATCTCCGCAGGGTCGGACGCCGTAGGGCTGACGCTGTGCTCCACGGGGCAGGGTCTGGCCTTGGGAGCGGGGCAGGAGCATCCTGCCCCCCTGCTTTAGCCTGAGGGGTCAGTGCCCTGGGTCAGAGGGGCTCACACGGTGCCACTTTGAACATGTGTGATGCACTCTGGTGCTCCGTGCCTCTGGCCCGACGTGGGGCTGGGCATCCCACCGAGCCCAGGATGGCAGCAGGGAGTGGTGCCAGCAGCGGGGTGCTGCCCACAGGCCCCCCACGCAGGGAGGCAGGGGCGACAGGGACACATCAGCCATCTTTTCTGACCAGATGACCCAAATCCCGGGTGTCTGCACAGTGACAACAAGAGGGTGGGTGGGCAGGGGCCAGCTCAGGCTCTCCATCACCATGCAGAGCTCCTGTGCTCGGTTATCCTGGACACCCCCCACCAACCCCAGAAGGGATCTCCCACACCCATGACACCAGGCAGGAGATTTCCTTTCCTCCTTAGTGACCCACAAAGACCCCCCAGTCCCTGCAAACACATCCAGCAAATTTCCAAAGCTGGGAGGGGTGCAAAGAGCCACTGCTGAGCTGGGCTCTGCTGCGGGGGAACCTGGAGGTGCTGTCCCTGGGGGGGCTGCAGCACCGTCCCCCCACCCTTGGTGAGTTTTGCTGTTTTCCTTTGCAGCTGGTGGGTTTATTACAGCTGGGAACACCCAGGTTCTTTCTCTCTCTGCCATGAAATCGATACAGTAATTTCATTTCTCAGTCATAAATGAAATGAGCTGTAAAGTTACGTTGGGTGTTTCAGCCCGAGTGAAAGAATGGATTGCTCTAATGGGGGATGTTAACGAGGGGATTAAATGTTCCTGCGAAACCAGGGGGGTCCCTGGCCGCCCCTGCCTGCCTGCTGGTTGCTCTTAGGGTTCCCAGCACCCCTCCCTCGTGCCGTGTGGTCCTGCACCCCCATCCCTGGCCAAGCCACCACCATCCCTGCCTGGGTGGGCTTCAACTTCCCCACACTGAGCGACTCTGGAGGGTTTTTGGGGTGCTTGAGGCCAGGGGAAGGAGCGGAGGGAAGGTGCTTGCTGGGTTATGGGGATGCTGCAATGCCCCCTGCCTGCACCAGCATCCTCGGCACAGCGCTGGGTCACTTCCACGTGGAGTCAGGCTGAAAATAATTGGGGTAAAAAACCACCCAACAAACCCAACCCAAAAAAGAAGCTGCTTCTTAACAAACAGTCACCTTTCAGCTGACCCACAGCAACCCTGACATTTTTTTGTGGGACATAAAGCTGCTTTTTGGGGAGTCTGGGGAGAGGTTCCTGCGCCCAGAGCTGGGCAGTTGGCAGCACATGGGATGTTCCCCCCGCGCACACAAAGCGGGTGCTGCCTGGCCCCTCTCTCCACAGGAGGATTTGCCCAGCTCCACACCATTAAATATTAAGCCCAAATTTTGGTCTCCCACCCACAGCCCAACCTCGGGAACCCTCCTTTCCCAGGAGCCACGGAGACTCCCATCTCCCCCTTCCCCAGCTCCAGTGAAAAGTAACCTCATCATGATCTGGGGCAAGAGAGAGAGAGAGAGAGAGCACTTTGACAAGCCCAAAAATATGAGATCCATATTATCCTTAAACCATTCAAACCCCACAGTGAAAGCACTATTGGGCCAGCAGAAACTCCAGCCAAGTTCCCCAAATTCCGCCCCCGCTTCAGTTGTGTTCCCCTGGAAATCCTCACAAAGAAAAACACTGGGCACCAAAAAAACTTTGGTTTTCATTAAAAACCTCCAGTGTGAGGGGTTCTGTGGCTTTCAATGGGGCTTTGATTCCTATAGATGATGGAATGTTTTCAGAGCACTTAAAAAAAAATAAAATATATATATATATATATATATTTTCTCTGCCTTTTTATCTTATATCTGCAGAAAAACCGTGCTGGTGGTTTCCCCACCCCGGCCATAGAAGTGGTGAGCACTGAATGCAGATGCAAACCCTCACTCTTTATTTCCCTTGAGGTTTTGTTTTAAAAATATGATGATATTTTCTTGTGGCTTTGGAAGCAGAGGAGATAATCCACGGTGAAGGCTCCCCCCCTCCCACCCTTGGAAAATGCTCTAGGAATGTTTTTAAGAGGGAATTTGTATTGGGTTAGGTTGGTTCTTTTTTTTTTGCTTGTTGTGAGAGTGCAGGGTCCCTCTGTACTTGTGGCACCCACTTCCCTCTCTGAGCACTGTGGTCAGGGGACAGAGGGGTGTGAGATGGGTGTCGTGGCCCGGAGGGATCGTTTGGTCACCGCATCACTGGATGTGCTTCCCTGGATTCCCCTTCACATTATTTTAATGGTTTTAGTGGCTGATTTCTGGCCTTTGCAGCTTTGGGGGTGAATTTTGAAGGGTCAGATGTGGGTGGAGAGAGCTGGGGGCAATGTGCCCCTTCCCATCACACCCACCTCTGACCCCAGCGATGGCACCCGTGGGTCCTGTGGTGCTGCCACGCATCACGGGGTTCGTCCTGTTGAGCACAGCCCTGCTGTGCCGGTGTCCCCAAGGCCTGGCCACCTGTGTGGGTCCCTGCAAAGAGCTTTTCTCCGGTCCTGCAAACCATGGGCTCTGCAGGGCCCTACCACAGTGCTGGCTGTGGCCAAGCCCCATCGTGACACCGCCCCAGCACCACCCTCCAGACTTCACCAGGAGCCAGCACACGCCTTCTCCATGCAAACCTCACCCAAGCTGCATTTTGGGCAACTTTGGGCAAAACCCAACCCAAAACCCTCACCCTTCCAGCATGCTGGCGTCTCAGCCCGGCGTTCGGGCACGCGCCGGTGGGCAGAGGTGTGAGCCCAGCCCTGGGTGGCTGGTGCCAAAACGCAGCACCAGGGCGCGGGCTGGTTCAGCCGGTTGGTCTGGCTGAGCAGCACCCCAACACACTGCGCTCGCCCCTATCTCTGCCCACCTCCCCCCTCCCCACCCCATGCCAGTTCACCTGCCCGTGTATATTAAAGCCACATCTCAATTACAAGAGTCATTAGTCACCACTCAAGGCAGGGCCACCCAGTCTGCGGAGGCAGGGCATACCATGGGTGCCCGGCCCCACCGCCCTGCGCCCAGGGGTGCCCTGCGGCGCTGTGCCAGCCCGCCCCGCCAGCCACCCTTCGCAGAGGGACTGGAGGCAGCCGAAGGACTGGAATAAACCCCAGGGCGCCGTGCACGCGTAGGCCGCAGGTGCCAAACCCCGAGGATGCCATCGCTCCAGCCCCCACCACGGGGAAGCAGCTGCTGGTTGGTATTGTAGCCGCTCCCTGGGTGGGTGTCCATGCACAGCGGGACCAACAGACAGCCAACAGACAGCCAACAGACAGCCAACAGCCCCACAACAACCCCACGACAGCCCCATGACAGCCCCACAAGCAATAAGTGGCCCAGGAAAAGCTACCCAGCTCTTGCCTACCACCAGAAATAAAACCACAATACAATTTCTTACATCTAACAAACTTCTACCGCGCTACCCATGCGCTAGGAGTAGCTACACCTCTGTGGCTGTTGCCTCAAGGCCTGAAGAGGTTGTAAAACCCCTTTGTGGAGCTGGTTGGATTCGAGGTTCCCTGTTAACATGGGGTGGGCAGGGTTAATAACGAAGACCCACACGTGACGGCCACCCCAGCATCCCACCGGCTGTGGAGGCAGATGCAGATTTGGGTGGCATTGGCAGGGGTGTGTGTGTGTCCCTCCCCAAGCTAGGGAGCTATAGCTGGGGCATTGCTGAACCCCTCCAGCTCTGAACAAGCTGAGTTTTTTCGAGGCAGACGTCAAAGGCCCCTCTGTAACCTGGCGTTGGGTTGATCTGAGCCTTGATGAGCTCTAGAACCAGCCTACAGGGGGAAAAAAATCCCACACTTATTAGATTAAAACCAAGCCCCTCTTCATGAATCCTCTCCCTCTTCCCAAGCCCAATAATTTTAAAAGGCAGAAGTGGAAAAAAAATATATAGGATGGCTTTAAAGAGAGTATCCCCTTCACAGGAGATACTTCAGCCTTCTGTAACTTTACAAATAAACTTTGCTTTAAAAGTTTGACTTGTGGCAGAGTTTTGGCAAATTCAGACCCCTTAAATACCCGTTTCCTGTGCTCTTGATTGCTATCTGAAGACTTGTGAAAATATACAGGTGGATGGAATAAAGTTTAACTCTTTGCTCCCCAGCATCATTGCTCAGAGCTGGAAAGCTGCCTCCCCGCTGCTGCTCTGGAAGGGACCAACGTTCCCAGCTGGGGATTACGTCTCTGCTCCAGCAACATGGGGAGATGCTCAGGATGGGCTGAGAGGAAAGCTAAGCCTAAACCAAAGGGATGGAAATCAGGTTGAACCTCTGGTTCTTGGTGCCTGGGCTGCTGAAAACCCAAGGGTGGGTGGGGTGGAGGGACAGGGACTCCTTGGTTCACTGGGGAGGTCAGTTTTAGGGTCCATGAAGTGGCCACTTGCTGCTGCTGCTGGTAGGCACAGTCACTTTGCAGAGGTCCTGCCAGGCACTCACTTCCCAACTGCAAAGGGACTTTTGTTCTTGGGTTAAAAATAAATTTTAAAAGGAATAATAATAATAATAATAATAATAATAATAATAATAATGGTAAGGTATGGGCTGCTGGGCTTGAACCCAAGCCCGGGGATAGGGAGGCATCTGTGGGTGCCGGTGGTCCTCCATGGGCAGAGCTCCATTCTGCCCTGGCCCCACTGAGCCCCACAGCACCGCTGTGTCCATGGAGCCCCACCAAAACGGGTCCTTTGGGCCAGGATTAACTCTCCCAGGAAGCACCCAGCCCCTTGCTCTGCAGGGCAGATCTGTGCTCTCAGCGAGATGCTCACGGTTCAGGCGATGCTGGGAGAAGTGACTCTGCCCAGCAAGATGCCGACCTGGTTGGGAACCTCTTCCCCTTCTGCCAGCAGCAGCATCCTTGGGGACAGTGACCTCAGATCTAGTCCATGAGATTAATTGTATGGATTATAAACAAACTGATCCTTTCCCAGTAATTTCCTCTCCATCCACTGCTCGGATGCTGCTGGGGCTCTTCCAAAACCATCAGGACTATTGGTGTTGCCTCCCCTCAGCTCTTGGATGCAAGGGCCTGGGTAAGGATGGTGATGGAGCAGGGGGGTCAAGGTGAGTGTTGTTTTGGGGAAGCAAGTCCTGCCGCTGTGGTTGGCCAGCATGTTTCCCCAGCATTGTCTGACCGCTGAAGGAAACAACCCCTGCCCTCACAGGGAGATTTCAGGGACCCTCTCTGGACCAAGTCACCGAGGCTGCACCATCCCAAACTCACAGGGAAAGCAGGAGGTGAGGGCCACGGATGATGGAGGGGAGAGCACCGCAGCCAAACTTCCCCAGCACACAGGCCATGCTGGGACAGCGCGGGTGGATTGTGCAATAACGCCCCATCCGTAGGAGCCTGGCTTTGAAATGCAAAGGCAGAAAGATCTGTTAGGTTCAGGTAGTGCTGTTGTGGTCTGAGGCGAACAAAGTACACAATATAAATCGGCTGCAATTGCTAATCAACGAGCAGCTTCAGACCAAGAGGCATCTCGCATGTAAATGGGATTTACCGCTAATTAAATGCACAAAGAAGATTTTTTTCTTTTCTTTTCCAGGCATCCCAGGTTGGTTCTGCAGAGTCTGAACACCCACACACGCACACACCCAGCGCCTCTGCGAAACGAGGACCTCTTTTTTTTTGCTCACAAAGCAGTTCATTTCCATGCGCGTGGATTGGGCAACGCTGCTGTTCCCATGCGCCCTTCCCCAGCCCCGCTGAGGGCACGCGTGCTCCCTGGGCTGCCTGCATGGTGGCAGCATCCCAACCTGCTGCTAGCTCTTGGGTCTACTATGTTCGATCCCCCATGTCCATCTTGGAGCAGCTGGATGGGAAATGCAGAGCTATGAGATGATTTCAGCTTGTTTCCAGGCAGGTCTTGAAAGCCTTAAAGGAGGGTGGAGAGAGGTGGGGGTCGGTCTCTTCAGCCAGGGGACAGGAGATGGGACAAGGGGAAATGGCCTCGAGCTGCACCACGGCAGGGGCAGAGCAGATCTTAGGAAAAAGTTCTTCCCCAAAAGGGTTCTGGGGCACTGGAACAGGCTGCCCAGGGAGGGGGTTGAGTCACCAGCCCTGGAGGTGTTTAACAGACAGGGAGATGAGTTTCAGGGATGTGGTTTAGCACAGGACAGGAACGGTTGGACTCGATGATCTGAAAGGTCTTTTCCAACCTGGTGATTCTGTGATTCTGTGTTGGGCTGCTGCAGGGTTGGGGAAGAGCTGGGTAGGAGGGACACCTGCTCTGGCTCCTTGCAGGGCACAGGAACAGCCCCCAGTCCTCATCTCCAGGCACAAACCTCCCCTGCAGCATAGCCACGTGATGCTTGAGCCACATCCAGGGCTGCCACGCCGGACATGGGGCCACAGGTATGACCAGAGGGGTTCAGAGAGACACAGCCCTTACCCCGAGGGGGCTCAGCAGCGTGGCCGTGGGACCGATTGCACCACAGACAGAGGTGGTGAGGGACAGCAGGGCATTGAGGCTGGCTGCAGAGCCCACCCTGCCCCAGCGATGGCCGGGCACAGACACTGCCCTGTTGCACAATGACAAATGGCTCGTGGTCCCCCCGCCGCCACCCACGTTCGGGGTGTGTTTGCAAGATGTGGTGGCTGTATCTCCTGGCCATCTCCAGGGGAAGCATTCCTCCCTGTTTGCTCTCCCCTGCTAGGAGCCCAGGCGGGCACAGAGCCTCCGCTTCTCGGGGACAGCCCGTAGCCACCAGCCATGCTGACAGGGGCTCGCAGTGCTGCTACGTCCCAAGGCCCCATCCACCCCCAAACCCACCAACGTGTCCTGGGAGGTGCCCATCACCTTGGGTCTGGGCACAGTGTACCAGGGGCAGAGCTGGGCCGCAGGGCCACATCCACAGAGCGGAGCCATGGGTGGGATGGGGCAGGGGCCACTCTGCAGCACGTTTGGATGTAGGCCTCACAGGCCCTGACACACACATGAAGCGTGGCCGAGGTGATGCCAGCCCCAGCTGGTGCCCCCACCGTAGCCACAGCCCAGCAACACCCAAACTGCAGCCTTTGGAGGGTGCTGAGTGAAAGCAGCGCTGGGATCCTGGCCCAGCCAGCCCATGGGACACACGGGCTCCATGGCAGGATGAGTGTGCTGGCTGCAGAAAGGGCAGCACAGCCCTAACATCCCCTTTTCCCCAGCCAGCAACCTAGAACAGGGTGCCCAGAGAGGTGGTGGAGGCCCCATCCCTGGGGACATTCAAAGTCAGGCTTGATGGGGCTCTGAGAAACCTGATCTAGTGAAGATGTCCCCGTCACAGCAGGGGGTTGGACTATGGGCTCTAAAGGTCCCTTCCAACCTTACACAGCCCATGATTCTACAAGTGCCGGTACAAAACCTGCAATTAAAGGGTTCAACTAATTCTGCCCACAGGAAGAATTTCTTCTCAGGAGAAGCTGAGCCCAGTCACTGCTGAAAGGGCTGTTCGGGCACCACAGACATGGGACAGATGCGGTGAACCACCTGCTCACTAAATCAGGGCTGGTGCCCCTGAAGGATGGGACTCAGCCAGGTCAAGTAACAGAAAAGGTCACTACTGGTGCTAAAAATCTCCATCCACCCCTGGAAAAGTGGCCCCAGAAACCTTTGGTAAGCACCCTGTGCATCTTCCAAAGGCCACAAGCATCCCACCACCACCAGCCCTGAAGAAACCTGAACAGCCCTAAATTATTCTCAGGCTTTAAAACAGCAGCTGAAGCATCTGAGCAGATCAGCTCCTACTGGACATATTTGGGAAGGTATTTATTTTATATCTCATGAAAAAAATTCCAGGATGTAAGTGAGAAGCCAAGGCAAAAAAAAAAAAAAAGGAAGAAAAAAAAGGGGGTGGGGGGAAGTAAGAAAACAAATCTGAACTGGGAATGTTTTACGTGCAGTATTAAATCTCCAGCACACAATGAATCATGCAGTTCTTGGTCTAACAAGGAGGACTCCAGAAAGTCTGTAGCATGAAGGAGTCACTAGAGACTCCAAGAAATATGGCAAGCTTGGTCCAAAGTGCACAAAAGAAGTTGGGGTAGGTTGTTTTTTTTTTTAAGGAAAAAGGAAAGAGAAGGAAAAAAAATCCCTAATGGTAAGAAAAAAACCCCAAAATCACTGAAATTACTGTCCTCCAACAGCTTCATTTGTATAATCCTTCTCATCCCCAGAAGCTGTTTTGCTGCTGCACTCAGGGAGCCCCAAGATGACAAAAGGCAACAGAAGCTGGATGTCTCTGAGCTTTGTTCCAGATCCAAGGCGTGTGTTTACGGTGGGACGAGCGCAGAGGCAGGGAAGGTGCTCACCAGCCAGTCTGGGCACACGCAGGGCTGGAGCCCAGGGAGCTGCCGAACCTGTTCCCTCGCCCAAGGCGCGCGGGGGTTTGTGCAGACAGACATCTGTCTGGAGTGCTCTGACCGCATCCTTACCCTGGTGGGGCTGCATCTTTCCTCCCATCAAGCCCAAATCTGCACCTTTGGCCTCCTCTGCCCCGGAGCCCAGGTCCCCTCCGTAGCTCCCAGCTGCAGAGCGGGAGATTTGTGCTTCTTCCCAGTTCTCGCTCCTCTGGAAGACGTGGTGATTCCCTTCGGGCATCCTGCTCCTCATCTCTCCATGAAATTCCCAAGTAGCCGCTTACCTCTGAGGTCTGACCTTCCACCTCCAGCCCCGAGTTCCAGCTTGGGGCCGGTGTGCACAGGGCAGGACAGCATGAGGTGGTGCAGGAGCGCCTCTGCCCTCCCCAAGCTCTGGCACAGCCTCTCCCCTCTCTTCCCGTGCTCTGCTCAAGCTTGGCAATGCTGGGGCTGCATTCCTTTCTTGGGAGCAGGAGATCCGAACGGATGGATCTGAGGGAAGATCAGGTCTGGTTGGGAGATGGGTTTGGGTCTGGAGAGGGTGCGTGCATTCGGCCAAAGCTCCCTGAGGCACAAGGTGCTGGAGAGCTCCAGCGGCAATGCCAAACACACATGAAGACAAAGCCACCTCCAAGCACTCACAAAGCCAGGAACCAGCATGGAAGACATGGCCAGTGCCACCACAGCAGACCTGAGACCCTCAACTGTGGTTCCACCACAGCTCCCCAGAGTCCTGTTTACCTCCACCAAAGCTGCCCAGGCCACCCAGCTCAGGTCCTGGCTGCACCTTTCTTCTGAGAAAAACCACGGGACATGCAACAGCCAAGGGCAGCTGTGTGAAGAGACATCACCCTTACCGGGGCTGTGTGCGTGCTTGGAGGGGGCTCGTTCCTCTTTGTACCCACCACAGAGAGTGGCTGAACTCCACGAGGAGCTTGCCCACACACCAGCTGGCCAGGTCAAGCCCAAAAACCTGTGGGCTCCCTTAGTCAGAAGCAGCACTGTCAAGAGAGGAATGTCTCTCCTTGCCCAGTCACACCAAGCTCCAAGCAGAGCGATTAATCTCCCAGCATGTGGAAGGAGGAATGCACAAGTCAGCACGTGAGCGGGGCAGGTGGAGGAGTCTCCAGGAATGAAGGAGGAGGGGGAAGAGGTGGAGGAGGGGGGACTGCAATTTTTTTGGGTGGAAGAAGAGATTGCAGGAAGCGAAAGATCAACCTGTCAGCTGGGCTCAAGCCAGCCATCAGTCAGGGAGCTTCACAAGTGGGGAAAGGCTTTGTGGGTCTGCTCCATCGTCGCCCTGGCAGCGCTGTGCCGGGGGAGCTCGCTCCCTTCTCCAAGCCACTTTGATGCAGGATGGATCCCATAAAAACCTGGGGGAGGGGCAGAAGGCTTAGCCCACGGGCATGCACAAGCACAGCAAACTCATTCCATGGCCTTTCATCTGCCTTAATAACGAGCTTTCTGTGGCATCTATAGAAACCTGCTAATAGCAAAGAAGATGAGCTCGCCTCCAGCTTCTCTGCATGTTAATGGCTGCGATGGAGCCCAGGGAGCACAGAGTGAGGACAGTTATCCAGCTGGAGAGCAGAAACGATCTTGGAGGATCTGCCATGGTTACCTGGAGCATCCACATCTCAAACTCTCCTTGCTTGATTAGATGGGAAACGAGACTTATTGCTTTGATAGCACCCAAGGTGCCCAGCTCCAGGGGAACTCCAGGGAAACTCCTGGAGCTGCGCTATGGGAATTTCCTACACACCTGAGAGGAAAACCTGGTATCCCAAACCATTGCTGAGGCCAGAGCAAAGGACAACAGCAGCAATCACTGCCACATGGGTTAGCGAGGACCTTCTGCACCACCCTAAACCAAACTCTTACCCCCACGATGTCACACTACACAGCACCACCACTGCCCAGCGTTGAGCAGATTCAAGGGAAGGCCCAACAGGCTCCTCATCCTTGGGGATTTTCCAAACTCACCACGTTGGAGAATTCCACGTTGCCACAGGCAGGGCTAATTCAGCATTGAAAACAAAAACCCAAACCACAAAACCCCCTTATTTCTGCACGGAAGGGGGTCCCACGTGGCCCTTGTCAGGGGGAGGAGGCAGCAAGGGCAGCACCAGGCACCAACTCCAGAGAGCCAGGTTTAATACCTGGCCCATCTATTGCCAGGAAACCTCCAGATCTCACTGTTACAGTATTCCTGGAAGGGGCTGACAAGTGCTGTGGGAGAGATCAAGGAGTGGCAGATACTTTTCTTGGACCCTAAAGCCTGTACACTGCACGCCCACAGTGGGGACCTCCTTTACTTCAGAGCTCCAGCAACCCCATTTCCCCCCAAAGGACCACAATCGTCGTCATTAGCAACTCAAGTGGCATCAAAAGCCACATCCTGTGGGCAGGACAGAGCCAGCAGCAGAGGTCATGTCAGGAGCTTAACCTGGCTCTGCCAATCAGCACTGGGCACTGCGCAGACAGCACACAGCAAGAGGAGTCACCCAAGTACCCAAGCGTGCTTCAGGGTCCTTAGTGGGAATCTGCTGGGGTGGCTGAAGAAAGAGAATCACAGAATCACCAGGTTGGAAAAGACCTTTGAGATCATCCAGTCCAACTGTACCTGTCCTGTGCTAAACCAGATCCCCGAGCACCTCATCTACCCATCTCTTAACTACGGGGTCAGTGACTCGACCCCCTCCCTGGGCAGCCTGTGCCACAGCCCCACAACTCTGCCAGGGAAGACCTTTTCCCTCCCATCTGCTCTGACCCTGCCCTGGCATAGCTTGAGCCCATTGCCCCTTGTCCCAGCTCCTGTCCCCTGGCTGAAGAGACCAGCACCCACCTCTCTGCACCCTCCTGGCAGGGCAGGGGAGGTGGGGAGAAGGTCTCCCCTCAGCCTCCTCTTCTCCAGGCTGAACACCCCCAGCTCCCTCAGCTGCTCCTCAGAGGATTTCCTTTGTAGGGAAGAGATGGTGGGAGTTGGTCCCATCTGCCTGCTCTGTGGGGTCAGAGAGAGGCATCAACTTAGGTTGCAGCTCTGAAGGGCCCTTCAAAAACCACCCCACACCTCAAGCTGTGGTTTGTCCAGGCTGCGGAGTTGCCTTAGCCTGTCTGGGGGATCTGGAGAATCTCCTCATCTGTTTCCATTGTTGGTCACTTGTTGGGTGGGGAGAGATCTGAAAAACACCAAAAGCACAGGAAAACACAGAGCAGGGTCCTGATGTCCATCTCTGGTTATCTCTTGGCCTGCACCCTCAGCCATGCAAGACACATGGGTCAGCACGTTGGAGATGTGGCACAAGATCCCACAGCGTGGGGACAAATGTCAAACCCAAACACACTGTTAAATCAGGCTCAGAACCGGGCTGCTCCATTTCCTCTGGCCTCCAGCTCTCCAGGAGCCCAACGTTCCCCGCTGCACCAGGAAGAAAAAGCAGTGGGATGTTGTAGGGGGCTGCAAGAGGAGCAGCCTCGGCGATGGTCCCTGGCCCTGCTGCTGCTCCCCAGGAGCTGCTGGGGGATTCCCTGAGCAGAGGCTGACCTCCACAGGCCAGCTGGATCATAACAGCCCCGCGCTTCTCCTCGGGACCAGCAGCACCAGGAAAATATTCCAAACCGTGTCAGGGCTCTTTGCCCACCAAGCCAGCCCCGAGTCACCCAAGCAGTGGACACCAGTGGGGTCTGGGACCACCTGCACCACATCCCAGTACAGATGGCTCCATGCAGGAGCTGCCAGTTCAGGACACAGGAGCTGCTGGGCTTGTTTCTCCTCCTCATCTTCCTGATACAGCCAGAACTTCTTCCTGCACATCTCCCCCACTGCTACCTTCCCTTGTTCCAGAAACTAACAGCTTGGAGATGTGGATGCTACAGAAATAGAAGGGTCTTAGCAGCTTGTTACACTGCTGGTCTGGCCAGGCTCTAAGGACCTCTCTAGCACCCACAAGATGAAGGGCCAGAGGCTGAGCCAGGAGTCACGAGTCCCTGAGATCCACATCAACTGCTTAGAACAGGCAAAAACCCAGGGCAGTTTGCACTGTTGCACCAATTCCATGTCCTGAAGGGCTTATCCCATCACCAGGTAATCAGCAGGGCAGCAAACCCTGAGGATTTGGGTTTCAGCTAAAAAAAATTATAAAATAAAGAAACCTCTCATGGGTGTAGCCCATCCTGGGGCTTCCTATTCCCAGATGGTCCGAGCAAGCAGCGCGTACGCCCGGATGAGCAGCGAAGCCATCCCTGGAGGGCTATGGCAGCTCAGAGCCTGGCTGAGTTCTCACTAACAGCTGCTGATCCAAACTCCTAGATGCAGCACTTGCCTCCTCAAAGCCTCAGGTTTGTCTGGGTGGTGGCACCAAATCCACGAGCTCCCTGGCATCCAATGGATCTGCTCTGCCCTCCACACACATCGGCAGCCGCCCGCTTCCCCGCGGCACCGCGTGTGATGGGCACAGGAAAGCCTGGCCCTGAGCAGCGGGCAGCTTCCCCACAGAAGGACAGTTGTAGGTTGGTGATGCTGAGAACTTCAGAGCAGGAGAATCCAAAGGAGGATTCCCACAGAGACTCATTTTCACACCTGGAGGAAAAGGAGCAGAGCAAAGCCAGCGAAACCGGCACCAACAAAGTGAGTGGTTCGCAGGTCTGAGACGTTTATGTGGGGACGTTGGTCAGATGCAACGTGAGCTGCTCTTTGTCCCTTTGCCCCGCACCAGTGCTGTCCCTGAGCCCACCCCATGCTCTGACCAAGATCTCAGGGTCCTTGCTGACCCCCATGTTCCTGCATTGATGCTGTGAGAGGTACCCTCACAGCTCCCCAAAATGGTTTCTCCTTTGGAGGGGCTTTGGAGGGGCTGTGCCACAGCCCAGCGTTCAGCAGAAAACGAGGGAGGCTTTCTCTCTCCCACTGCCACTGTGATTGGGAACTGTGGGAACAAGCAGCACGGAGGGGAAACCAGAGCTTCTGCCACAGAGAGGGCAAAGACCTTCTGACTGCTCTGCCACGATGCCGTCGCCCCTCTCATGTGGGTAACTGGACTCTTTGCCCTGCGGACCCATCGCTTCTTCCCGGCCTGCTGCTAGGAGGAGACATGAAAAGACTCATTCAGGAAGGCGCCTGGCAGACAATTCCATGTGCCGACACAATCTGCAGAGCCAAGTGTTTACACTGAAGTGAACTCTGTACAGATACACACTCCAGGCTGGGCAGAGATCAGGATCGCAGCGAGGGTGTAAATAGAATTATGAGTGTAACATTGATTCCAGTTTGCCCACTAACAACGTTCCCATTCACTCAAGGAAACATTCCCAGGAATCACTCCTATTTGCTGTCTGGCAATCCAGGCTGCCTTTTCTCCTCTGTTGAACCAACGCTCCTGATAGTAGCCGGAAGGCTCCCCGCTTTATCTCCCTGTGAAGATACAAAGAGACCTCGCCTTTCCTTGCCTGTTCCAACCAGACAGCATGGCCAAAGCCACGATCTTGGAGAATCGGGACTCCTGGATTCCTTCCTGGCTCTTCTGCAAACTGTGGAAGTGGGACTCCACCCTCTGGGTGCCAAGGGGGGCCCTGACATGCACCGTGCTCCATAAGCTCTGCTCCCCGTGGATGTGATAAGATCAATCCTTAGAAGCAGCGTAACCACAGCAGGACAGCACTGCAGCTGGGCTGTTTAACCTATATACAGCACACAGGCAGACTTTCAACGCCCCCCCCCCCACCCTCTGCCCCCCTGGGTCAGGTCAGGGCTGGGGATCTCTCCTCCAGGCTGTAGACACGCACTGGGTGACTCACCCAGGGGCACCCAGGGAGTCAGCGGCAGCGCCAGGTACTGCGCCCAAGAGCGAGTAACCTGGAGGGACCCCCAACGAAGCTGTGAAGCTCAGCTATTCTTGGGAACCAGTCACAACTTGCCTGGTTTCAAGGCCTTCTCTTATCTTTTGCAGCAACTCGGGCTCATTGTGCAATCCTACCACTGGAGATGTTAACAGCCAGGATTTATGGCTTCTGTAGTTTCCCTTTAATAGCTTCAGCTGGGGAAGCGCTGGCGAAGGATGAAAGATGCTGGTACGGGATGGATGTCAGGAGAAGACTTCAAAGGCTTCCAATACATCGAGCTGCGTTATGATACTCTGGATCCTTCTCTTACAACCAGCCAGCACTTCCAGGAGCCTCTCCCTCTCTAAGCACAGCCTTAACCATTTGGACCCGCAGTCAAGCACCTGCATCTCAAGCTCTTGAGGCTCACAGGCAGGATTCTGCTCTGAAGAGACTCTGTTCAGTTGCTCCCAGCCAGTTTCCCATCTCCTGCAGCACATGACAGAGCAGTACATCTCTCCTTACCCCAGAATTCCCCAAATCCTTCCCGCCCAGAGACACTACAAACCACCAACTGGCTCAGACCAGCGCAGTAGCCACTACAAAATCCAGTCTGCAGCAGGAAGTTTCATGGGAAAGCTGAGCAAGCTGTGCTGTAATGAGTACCTAGCCATAAGGAAAGTCTCCTCCGGAGGGGACAGAGCAAGCCTGAGAAGGGATTTTGCACACTAATCTCTCTGGATTGCATTGCCCCGTGGGCTAGTCACGCCGTGAGAAAGTTCTCTTGTGCATCTTTCACTGCCCACTGGTACTAAAGGATCTTAGACTAACTGAACCTGTCTGTCACATAGTATGCCTGGAGGCAGTTAGCTGGGCCCAGGGACAATCTCCATCCCTGTGAGTGTGCAAAATCTCCCTCTCCTCCAGGAAGCTAGCAGAGAATTCACCCGATGGACCGAGCAGCATTATTCCCAGGGCAAGTTTTACTGTGTAGCTGATTGAGGCTTCAAGTCCTGAAAACACTCTGAAGCTGGCTAGAGCCCCTTGAAGGGATGTCACACCGAACACTTCAAACCCACCAGCCCCTTGCACGATGCCAGCAGTAAATCCACATGTGCTGTTGTGTATCTGATTCTTGGGTGAGTGGGAGAAGCAACACAAAGAGCCAACCACTGCCTTAAAATGAGACAACACCAAAACACAAACTACAGGAACACCCAGTCCCTATAAGAAATATTGCCTGAGGAAATTAAAACTAAGAAGTAGCTGAAGCAGCATATGGCTGCCTACACCTTAAACCCACATACACATGCAGGAGCTGTAAGAGCTCTCAGCATTTTCCTACCCTGTGTCCTTGCAGGGCGCATCCTGGCTTCTCAAGCTCGTTCATCAGAGGTGATGCTGCCCAACGGACAGTGGCTGAAGTTGTCTGGGTACCCTGAATGAGGAGAAGAAAAGCAGAAGCTTCATCGTTGAGTTTTGCTTCAAACACATCAGCAGCAGGACGCCATGGATACAGACCAACCCCATCCAGATCAAATGAAACAATTCAGCTACAAGCCACAGGATGGGTACGAACGCTAAGGCAGCTTTGTTCTGCTGATGTAACTTCATTCCCAGCGAGCCAGCAAAGCAGATAAACACAAGTCATTGCGACCAGCAAGCTAATAAAAGGCAGGTTCCTTAGGGCACATACCCTTGTCCTCAAGCACCCCTCTGCTGCAGCAACCTCAGCTGCTCCCCTCTTCACCCCACGAGCCGTCCGACACAAGGCAAGGTGCAGCAGTGCCATGACTTGTCTGGAGCTACGTGTGTGCTTAGGCCAAGCTCTGCACTCCAAAGGGTCTTCATTTAGACCTCAAAAGGAGATGATTCTCCATGATGCTTTCTTAAGTTTCCTCATGCAGCTGCAGAGGGAACACGCTTCCAAAATCTCTCAGAGGAAATCATTCCCCTTTTAAGAAAGCAAAACTGAGACACTGCAGATGGAAACAGCTTGTTAAACACAGACAAGAAATGAACTCACAGCCCCCAGAGTCAAGTCAGGGAACCATTGCCTGGACTACCCTTCTTCTTTATACTCTTCCCAACAAGAACCTTGCCCCAGAAACAACCTTCAATGGCTCTTCAGCCACAGAGGAATGGCTTGCCTTGAGAGCTGCTCTCAGGTCCCAGCGCTCCTGCTTTCTGTTTAAAGGCAATCAGTCCCTAATGAGACTCGAGCCTCAGGCAGTAGATTGTTCAGAAAAAAAGACAGGGGTCTTCGTTTTTACCTGGCATTCCACAGCTTCAGGGGTATCCCTGAGCTCCAGTTCTCCTTAGAAAGCCATGCACATAGAGCATGAGCTATACAGAGCAGCTGGGCCTCGGGGAGAAGGCTGTGCTCACAGCGCTGGGTGCTGGGCTGCTGCAGCTGCCTGCTCTGCACTGCCAGCGGGAGCAGCTGCTGCCACACTCCACATCCAGATTAAAGCATCAGACAGCAAAAGCTGCAGCAAACCCATTTCAGTGACCCATAGTCCCAACTTCCTAATGGGAAGGACTGGAGACACACATCAGATCAGAGAACCCTCCTCAGTACTAAGCTCCTGCCATCGACTAAGCTCCCTCTTGGGCACACAATCAAATGTTCCACCTTTGGGGGGTTTACTATCAACAGCAGCTTCTCACCACCAGCTTTTTAAAAATCACCCATGACCTAAAATCACCCATAATTCAAAACTTTTGCTGTGCTCTAGAGTTCAGCTCTGTAAGTGCTTTCTCCTCTACCCCACATTCAGCCAATGCATGGTCAGAGAAGGCCATTTCTAACCAGCATCGCCTTCAAGCTTGTTAAGAGGAGCAGGATCACTTTAATCAGACTCTTTACAACACAAATTCCATGTGCAAACTGACAGTCATTCTCCTAGGTCCTGCCAAGCCCTTTGCCGTAGGCGAAGGAGTTGAGACGTCCCTTAACACCAATTTTGTTTGTGTATTTATAAAGTTCACGTTTGATCTTTGTTTAGCAACTGTTTTCATCTCTCTGTCCGGTGGTAAGAACACAGCCATTCTTCTCTTGAGTCAAAAGAATCATGAGTTCTCTTTTTCCAGCTCTGGAAACCACCCAGCACCAGCTTTGAGAGCTCATCAGAAATTTAGCAAGACCCAGTACAGTAGGATCCACGGGGAGAAGGGCTCTTTACCTCCAGACTTCACAGTTCTCACACACAGTTAGGAACCAGGCTCCTTGAATTTATTACTTTCAGAGCAGACTCAGTGGCCACCCCCAATCTCTGGTTGCTTTCGAACGCTGCCATCGCGACCCCAAGTTGCTCAGCCACCACACAACTTTGGCAGTCTTGGAGAAATATTAACCCAGACTAAAGGGCTTTGTTATTGCCAGCTTTACTGTGTTGGGTTTTTTTCTTTTCCCCCTAGATATTAAACTGCTTTAAGTCTCACCACCATGCCTACTGCCTTCAGGAGACCACCACAAACCCAAGCATGTGGGTGTGAACCAGTTCAAGGGGAATCTTGCTTTTGCAGAACGAATTCAATGAAGAAAGTAAAGCCCTGGAGCAGCAGTTCCTAAATGTCTGTGATTAAAAAAGGTCAGTTGACTTCTCATGGACCATTCAGCCCGTTACTGCTATCCCCTACTTCATCTAAGCCCATCAAAGGCTCTCCTTGGCCTCCTGGACCAGCTGGGATCCGCAGAGCGGAGTTTGGGAACCACTGCAGTTAAACATATTCTTGATGAATGAGTCAGGACATCCACCCTTCCTCCTGGAGACTTTCAGAGACAGCACAAATGTTTAGACATTCAGCTCATACTCAGCTTTCGTTGTAACCAGTGTCCAAAGGCCCTCGGGGCAACCACGGCAAATGAGTTCCTTTTCCATCCCACTGAGTACATTCGTCCAGGTTTCTTTTTCCTTCCCTGAAAATCCCAACTACCCTCTGACAAATTGGTTTATTCCTACACCAGCAAGTACTCAAGAGAGAAGAGGTACTTGCAGGGTCTCCTCAGCCTTTTAGCTGCTGTACTTTGCCAGTGTTGATAAGAAAGGTGAATTGAGGAAGGAGTTAGAAAACAGCTTCTGGAATTTTCACAGCACAGTTGGTATAACTGAAGCTTTCAGCAAACAGTATCTTTTAGCCTCTTTGCAATAAAAGAGCAGTGGAGTGCTGATGAAGCGTGCTAATTGCTACAGGAACGAAGGAAGACAAAACAAATGAACCTTCTGAAATGTGGGCAACAGCCCTATGTAAGAAAAAAAGGAACCCTGCTCCAGAGAAACCAGTTCAGCTCCAGGATCTTAGGGGAACATCACCAAAATAAGTATCTAACAGAGCTTCTGAGCCAGGTGCCAACACACTAGTGTCATTACAAACACACCCCAAGATCACTGCATCTCCCCCTGCCTTGGTGCTAGAGCCCAAGAGCCATCTCCAGGACCCTGTCAGGCTCCCTTGGAATAGGGCAGAGAGCAAAGCAGGAGAAAATGAACGATTACTTAACTGAAACTGGGGTCTGGCTAAAGCTTGTGGATGCTGGGGGCAGGACAGCCCATGGGAGGAGCGTGACACGCGTCAGGGTTGTCACTGCAGTTGTCAGCCCGCGCTGCTCTCAGTCCTTATGATGAAGGGAACAGATACCAACTGCTTTCACAATTACCACTCAACCCAGTTTAGGGAGTCCAGATCCTAAACCACCAGAGTTCATTACAAATATGCAGACTGGTTTTCCCTGGGAACAGGGCAATGTGTCAGAGAAGTCATTCAGAGCTAGGAAACCTGGGTTCAAGATTCTCTGGATCAGAGCTGAGAACAGAGGGAACAAGTACAAACCATCCAGCCTCACCTAGCTCCCTGCAAGCTCTGAAATTCTGTCCTTTGCTCGCAGCCAGCAGCTACACAGAACTGCTTGGGACTGGGCTCCACTGCTTTCATTGAAGCCAAAATCCAGCTGCTGATGCCTAGGACATCCAGGAGGAACCTTCCACACCCGCCTGGACAGTCACCTGAGGGACCTTAAAAACAAAATCTAGTAAAAAACCATCGAGGTTATTAGCTAGACAAAAGCAGCTCTTGAAGCAAATCATAACTGTACAGAATACTTATCATGTACCCCAAGACTGTTGCTTTTGCCAGGCGGGATGAGGAGCATCATCTTCCCAGCTCAACACTCCTCCCTCTGGCTGTGCTCCTCACTGAGGAGGGCATTGTGTTATCTCCTGTCCCACCCTGTTGCATTTCACAGCAGCATGCAGCCAAATCCAAGTTCTGCAGATCTTACTGCAAAACCCACCTCTGATGACAAACCCCAGAGTCAGTACAATTAATATGGCAATACAGGTATGTAAATCCTACCGAGGGTTTAATGGCTGGATTTGCTGCTGATACTTCTCCTGCACAAGCTCAGACTCAAGATGATGGCATCCCAGATTAGAGGCTCCAGGAACGTCCTCTGGATTCCACAAATTTCCTTTCAGAAACAAAAAGCAGCCCCCAGATACACCTCAGATATTAATGAGACAGACAGAAGATTTGAGGTGATAAAGCTTAGGAAGTTTTCTTCAAAACTTCCACCAGTAGCTGGTTGTCTTTGCTCTGAAGACCTACTACTTAGTTAACGCACTCAAAAGCAAGGCTATCTGGTGTTTACCATGGCTAGTAAGGGAGTGACAGCAAGGAAGCACGGCTGAACCTCAGAGTAAGAGCACAGGGCCTGGAATCAGTGAATTCTGTAGACAGGATCAATTCAGTCTCGACTCCTGAAATGGCTTTTTAGTGGATTTTCTAGGTGTAAACGAGCTAAAGTGAACCTCAGGATTTTTTTTGGATGTCTTTTAAATACTTTCCAGTTTAACTCTGAAAGCCTAAGCTACGTTGAGCTTCCACTTAAGATCTGGAAAAAAACCAAAACAAAAATAACCCCCCCAACCAAGCGAACAAAAAACCCAACAAAAACCCACCACTTCTCAAAATTTCTGCAGGAGAAGTCATTTCTCAACTCACTTTTAATTTTAAGAAAGTTCTTAACTTTGTTCAGGGACACAGCAACTAGATATGATGTTAGAAACAACATGTATTCAGCTCTAAATCACACCAGCACTGGGGAAAAAAACCCAACATCACCACAAGACAGAAGGCTAGAAATTGAGAATAGCATCACTTCAAAGGTTTGTTCCATAGTTCAGCACCCCACACTCAAGTCACAGCTTACACAGGTGAGAACCTTCAGAAATAAGAGGAAAATCTGCTCGGTAGTGAAAATATAATTTTATTTTTAACAATAGCTGCCAGCAGTATACTGGTATATCTGTAAAAGATGTTCCAGAGTGAAAGACATAAGCAAACTACAATAAACTGTATCAACTCTTCAAGTATTTTCTGCAAACAATGCTCCAATTCTTGATGTCCTGTCTTGGGAGTCTCGATATCCTGCTCTGCTCCACTATTCTCCCATCCCTCCCCACCAGCTCCAGACATAAGATGTGATAGTTGGTGGCACAGGTTCTGAGGCAGATCAAGTATTTTTTCACTTGGGATAAAGCCTTCTTCTGAAAATATTCATTGGATGTGCTCAGATAGCACTGTGAGTGGCAGAGAGTGAAACAGAAGTTGACTGTACTTAGCCACTTTTTGTTCTGCATTGAGATAGGCATCAGTGGGTTTGGCTCAAGCATCTTCAATTTATTCATGTCTGTGTTCCTTTGATACGAAATGCTAATTTGCTACTTGAGCATAAAAACTTGATTACATCTCTCTTCTTATCATGGAACTGCAAACTCTCAGATCAGTTTAGACATGCCCATTGAGGAAAAAATACCAATTTTAGGGGGAAAATACAAACGTGGAAGTTACGTGGCTGCGACCGTCGTCGAGGGGCGTTTACACAGACCAGCAGTGAACAGTAGATGGAGAGGAAAAAAGCTCTGGAGTGCATGAAATCATTTCAGAAGTTCACATGCCTCTTGTTGGACAGGCAGCTCTTACACATAAGGAATCTCTTTAAGAAGGAAAGCTTTGTTAAGAGAAAAAAAAAAAGTCATCATGCATATACTATTATCTGTTCTCCCACACAAAACCAGAGTGAAGATGATGGATTTTCCCTTTATGTTCAGGAAATACACAAGTCACCTGTTTTAATGGGAATTTAAGCATATTTCAGCTTGAGAATAAAGTAAGTTATTCAGCATGCTAATACATGCAACCAACTTGCAAACTGGAATGCCTACTTGAAAGGGTAACTGCTGTTTTTAAATTGTATAAGGGGCTAGAAGCATCATTTTAAATTTAAACAGGGGGGAGATTAATTGCTGTTTGATGAAATTAAAAATGCATTTAAGGATCAGATTGTAAACAAGTTGACAGAAGTCAAGAATTTACATAGTTATGAAAGGGCTTTTTTAATTAATGTAGCGCTGGTGATTGGGGCCAGATGAAAGTGCTCTACCCACAGCAGACGCCAAGCCATTTACACACCACCCCAGCTACGCTCTGCTCTTCTGAAGGGCTCACCTCCAAAGCTGTGTGCTTCTCCATTAGATTCCTGGCCTCTGCTGAAGCCAGCAAGAGCCAGCTCCTGCCACAACACAACAGGAAGCCTAAAAAGATACCGACACCTTTCAGGCAGGACAGTTATCAGCTGTCATACAGTAACCACCTTAGAAATTGCTAACCTGGTCCTCATTTGAATCACACCTCTGAGGGAACAGCCCGACGCTCACTACTCCCCTGTACTGAGATAAGAAATCCATTGGTTACAGCAAGAGCTTAGACTTTGTTTACAAGCTTTCAGACACGATCATTAAAATACTTAATGCTGAATATTGTGTATTACAATTGTTTGAAGATTGCCTAAAAAAGCAGAGAGAATATATTACCTGTGAAAGACCAGGAGCCTGGTGTTTTAACAGGTATCTGTGTGCACTGATATGCAGGCAGCACACAGTAGAGAACAGCATCAAAGTGTTTTCATGCCTGCTGTACTGAAGTGTGCACTGCAATGACTGATTTGTTTTTAAAAGGAGCCAGGCCCCATTGCTACAACCTCAGACAACTTCCAAGGGCCATCCTGATCTAGGTTTTACAGGAGAGTTCAAAATTTCACCAAGCTATGCCCACAATCACACCGCTTCCTATGTGTTTCTCTGCAAAGGTTAACTACAGGATGGCAAAGAGCCCCAAACCAATGAGGGGGGCTGGGGTTGGTGGGGGGGTTTCTTACCCTATGTGGCATTTAAAAAAGGGACATCGTTCCTTTTTCTAGATGTCACGTTATAGCAAAGACTGAATCCCTACAGAGGATTATTATGGCTGAGAAACTTTATTCAGGATGAGAAGGTGATGTTAGAATACAGTAATTATTAAAAAGGCTACAGTTCAGTTCTTCCTAACCAGGTCACTCTGCAGAATTTTCCTTCTGTCCCTCAACACCCCTGTGATAAATCATAACAGGGTCTAAGCATTATCTGTGGTTGTCTTCAAATGACACGTGTATAGCTGGATTGCTAACTGCCTTTATATTGGAATTCTAGCTCTAGGAAGGCAAGACAAGGCACCACAAGCCATGTATACAAATACAGGTTGTTTTTTTTTTTTAAATCTACTGTTTCTACATCAATCTAACTTCACTGGGTATATAAAGTAGCAAAAGCAGGATGCTTAGAAAAGTCAGGCTGGTTTTCATAAAGCCAGTGCTTACCAAAACAAAAATAAAAATAATTAGTGTATAAAAGTGTTTATGTGAGCATTTCCATATTATTGCAGAATGTTAAATATTCTGAGAACAACCTACCAGGAATAGCACTTTCCAGCTTCTAAAATCAGTTAAATATAAAAGTATCTTTACAAAAAATAGGCATATAAGTCTAGCATTCTTTGGAGTTGTTTATGATGGTCTTTTAAAAATAACCTAGCAGTTAATTTCATGCATCAAAATCATTAATTTTAAACAAGAAAGCTACTCCCTGGTTTAGAAATATTTGAAAATTGCTTTTTAAAAAAATTGTAGTGCTATTCCTCAGTGTTGCTGTAAAAAGATTCTGTATAGTAGTGCAATGATTACGATTCTGCCAAGTCACAGACAAGCAATTAGGATGAACTCAATGCCAAGGACTGGATTTCACACACCATTTCTTTACAAGAGTAATTAATTAATAGATTTCCTTTTAGGAAAGAAAAAAAATGCATACTATAATTTAAGGCAATTGTTATTTTAAAGGTCACTTTAGCTTTCTTCAGGAAAGAAACAGCTTAAAAACTTCCCAGGAAGACTCCCACTTGAACAGCTCTCAGTGTCAGTCTTGCATCACTAATCATTGCACTGCTATTCACTGTATACAGTAGCTATTTATCTACTAGGACACTAATGTTTACAGGTACTTTGTTTATGACAGCACAGATATTTTTTTTTTTGTAAGTAATATCACCAGAAAGACCTATACAAAATAAAGGCTCTTAACTACCAAAAAGAAAGCCACTTGCAAGTTTGAAGGTGAACAGATGGCAAGCATCCAGTTCTTCTGGTTTCGTGGTGGTAAAAAGCATCCTGACAATGATTCATTTGCTGCAACTCAGAATTTGGGACAAATGTGGGTTGTTGCCAATTAGAAAAAAAAAAAAAAGAAAAAGAATTTTTCAAACTCATCAAGCTCTTGAAGACACAATTAAGTACTAACTCTGAACTGAGAGTTTCCTGCTATAGCACTCAAGCCTGGATTCAAACTTCCCTGGTGTCTGAGGTCATTCAAATCCAAGTTTCACACCTGAGTCCATTCTCAACCATTACTGTTATTTCAAGTCCAAGAGAATTTATCTTTTTTTTTTCTTTTTAAAATGTTGCCAAATATCCTGCAAATGGCTCTTTTGGCTAATAAGTTCCCTTCTATATTTAAGTGGGATAGACAAGCAGGTACAGTTCAACGTGTCACAGGTATAATGACTGCATATAGATCTTCTGGAAAAAGCAATAAATTCCAAAATACATAAATATTCCTTGTACCATATAGCAAGACAGTATCCTAACCCAATTCATGAGAGGGACCAAATGTTTGCAAAGAAAAGTAGTAGGGGCAAGCTAACCCTTCACACTGAAGGAGCTAGTTACCCCAGAGCAATATTAACATAACTGCATTAATGGGATTCAAACTTGCTGTGAAAGGAGGTAAGGAAAAAAACAGGCCTACAGTTCAGTCTGCAAACTTTAGGTAATTACTGTACCTGGTCTATCCACAGTAACTCTGAATAACTGCCAAGTTCATGCAAAAAAAAAAATTGCTATTTTATATGAAAAGAGCAGTCTGTTAGAAGCATTGTTATGGAATACACAAGAAGTCATCTCTTTCCCAAGTGCTGTTTACTTAGTGAGTCTCTTGGCTACATCACTGTAAGCTATTTCAATCTCTTTGTCTCCAGGACAGGTATTGGTGAACTCATCTCTGCTGTAAGCATTGGTCAGGTATCTCCAAATCCCTGTCATTTCCTTGGGAATCTCAAAGTTGCGGTATTTTTTGGCCACCACCTAGAAGAAAAGAATTAAGAGGATGAATTGACATCCTTCCAGGTTAAAAGCACACTTCCAGCCCTTGTCACGCTCTCGAGGAGCGATCCTTCCAGCACATACACTCCAAGTCACTTCAGGTCAGTAGAACCTGCCCCTCTGGGATGTGCCTGGGCCTGGCAGCATGCTGCCTTCATACTACTGCCCACACCCAGGTGGAAAGTTAATCTGTGGCTCCATCTGCAGTACAAAACTGACAAAGATCACTGGAGAGAGCAAAAAGGAACCAAACCACCACTACACAGGCACATCTCCACTCCTGGAGTTAACCCAGGCTGCCTCTTTTTCAACTTCCATTTTGAATTAAACACAACCCTCGTATTTCACGTGGGGTCATTTACTTTGCTGCTACCAGAGCAACTTTCTCTACAGCTGTGAGAAGACATCCACTTCAAATGTTAACTGGGAACACAATGTTCACCTTTCTGCTAATCTCATTCTTCTAAGTGCTGCAGCTTCCTGTGACCACACTTGTGGTCAGTGCTTGTGTCATTTTATCATCTGCTGCCCAACTCGTCTGCTGGTTCACACCATCACTGAACTCAGCTCTTCTATCCCTAAAGCCCTGGCAATCTTAGACAATTTGTAATTGGGCTCAAGGACATAGAACTCCTCAAAAGAGCCCAGCACAGGGCTACCAAGGTGATGAAGGGAGCAACACCTTCCTCATGAGGACAAGCTGAGGGAGCTGGGCCTCTTTAGCTTGGGGAAAACTGAGGGGTGATCTCATCAATGTCTATAAACATGTAAAGGGCCAGAGTCAGGAGGCTGGAGCCAGGCTCTGCTCAGGGATGGCAGCGACAGGACAAGGGGCAGTGAGTGTGAGCTGGAGCAGAGGAAGCTCCATGGGAATGTCAGGAGGAACTTTGTCCCTGTGAGGGTGCTGGAGCCCTGGGACAGGCTGCCCAGAGAGGCTGTGGGGTCTCCTTCTCTGGAGACATTCAAACCCGCCTGGATGCGTTCCTGTGGGATTTAGTCTGGGGGATCCTGCTCTGGCAGGGGGTTGGACTACCTGAAAGGATCTTCTGAGGTCCCTTCCAACCCCTAACATTCTGTGATTCTGTAATTTCATTTACTATCAATACTGTTGTTAAACTTACACAGGAGCCTACACATGGTTGAAATGAGTTGGACTCCAGAAGACCATAAACCATAAGCATTCTGTCCTTTGTTATCACATAAGATACGACTCACTTACCTTGACAATGTGTAGTTTGGGCAGCAGGTTGCAGTCTGCTAATGTCATCTCATTGCCATCCAAAAACTTGCGGGTAGAAACTGTAATATCCTCCATGCTGTTTTCATCTATCTCATCAGGAAGAGGAGAGTTCAGATACTCATCCAGTTTCTGGAGGGTTTTCAAGAGGCCACGTTCTAAGGCTACAGAGGAAGGAACAATTTTAAGAAAAAAAGAAAGCCAAATCACAGCAAGTACACAAATTGCAAAGCAAATTATCAATTAGAATATTGATATTTATAGCAGATCTGAAAAACATAATCCATGTTGCTGTACCACCCAGAAGAGACCATATACTGAAGCTTTTCTAATCCTTTACAATTTTTGTGGCAGCACAAAACAGGTCACCAGTAACACCAAAACCCAAACTAGAATCCCTTTAAGCATCACACAGACCCAGGTTATTTTAAAAGCTGGTTTGCACATGAGTTTGCACTCATTTAAAATAAGACTGTCCACAAGTGTTTATTTTTGGTATAAAAAGGGGCTTATTTTAGTTTCTTAATACCACTCTTAACTAGCTTATACTAATTAGAATTAAGCTCAGCTAGGTTTATTTTCATTTAAAGGTAATCTGTTTAGCATCACATGCTCAGCTACCAGCCACCACTAAACACAAAGAAAGGACCAAGGAGGTTTGTGAACAGAGCAGAAGAGGGCAGCACACCCCACAAAACCGAGGAGTATTTCTGGGCTGGTTGTAATTATCTTGCATCTCTCCACTTGAAAGACAGCAGAAAGGAATTGGGATTCCCTGACTTCAGTTTTCCCTCCAAGTAAACTCATCCACCAGGCATGACAGATGCTCTGCCTGGTACGTTGTTCTGGGGGTTAAAATAATTTCTCTTTGTTCTAGAGTTCAGGGTGGCCATTGTGTATTTATACACCATGTGTAACCTGCTAAAATACTAATGGAACACCATCAATCCCAGTTCTCTTTGGAAGTGCTGAAGTCTTTTGTCTCTGACCATTCATTTTAAACCACAGGTTTCATTCATGAGGATCCCTCAACACGCAGCAAAGTTTGTCAGCGACTCACTTCACAGTGAAGCTGCTCTGGAAAACACAAGATACTGAAACAAGGTGTGCAGAGCTTCTGAGGAACCCACCTTCATTAGCTTCTGGTCTAGAATTTTTGATAAATGCAGAAAATTTGGCAAATATATCCATTCCAGCAGTGTTTGATTCTGGGTGCTTTGGTGAAAGTTTTAGGTACCTGAAAAGTACAAAGTAGAAGACCTACAGCACACTTAGCAGAATTATGCTTACCAGATATTTCCTTGCACAAAACAGAGCATTTCTTTTAAAAAAAGATACCACATCACACATGTTTAATCTGCAAATGCATAAATTGGTAATGTGGACAATTTTCTTAAGTGCAGTATCACCCATTTCCACTGAAGTTAAGATTTTATAGACCAAATGCTTTTTGGTTCCAGAGGAATACCAAAGTATAACCTCTGTTTTCTGACTCAAGCATCTGTTTGGAGCAGAGCATCTGAAACTGCCCAGGGTCATCACAGCAAGCTCCCTTACTCCAGCACAGCAGTGCTGCCAAGGGGGCAGATCACACCCATGAAGATAGGTAGGGATCAACAGGCAACAAGTTAAATACTCTTGGCCATTCTCTATTTGTTGGAGAACTGGTTTTTCCATTTAAATTAACACCAGCTGTCCCCTAATGTCATGGACTCCAAATCTTCTAATAAAATAGTGAAGTCTTGCCACACTAAAGCACACAGAACTGCTCAGTCTGATAAATGCAGTGTCTGCATTTCACCACTGCCTGCTAGCTGAGGGAGAAGGACACCAGCAGCTTACAGAAAGCTTGAACACATTTCTCATCTTGTTCTGTGCAATCTAATTATTTTTAGAAGTCCAGTAATGTCCACCATAATTTCCAAATACTAAATAATCAATCTCCAGGACTCACACGTGGTAGGAAGGATTTTTTAAAAAGCAAATGATTTCCAAGTTCCATTTGGTAATGACTGGTGCTGCACAGTTATCAACTGGCCATTTGCTGAGAGAAAGCTGGGAGGAATAATGAAAATAATTTCACATGAAACTCAAAGTTCACTGAGATTCCTGGTGGGAACATGATGCAACAGGTTTTTGAAGACTTGAGTAACCCCTTCATTCTAGAAGGATGACTGAAAATACAAGTCTCCAAAAGGAGTTGGACATCTGCTTAAAACAGGTTCCCTCAGGAGTTTATCTGAGAACCAGGACTAAGTTTGGTACAGTTTACATGACTTGGATACATCAGACTGGCCTGTGCCAGTCTCCCAGTCTCCAAAAGGAAAAATCCAGAAGGATGACCAGACTCTGCAGACTACAATTTAAAAGAAAACACTGTTAGCATCAGTCTATTGGTACTATAATGATGAGGGAGCTGGAGGGAGGGACGGTACAAGGAGGAATTCCAAGCTCTTTTCAATACCTAATCTGTTAACTGATGCTGCAGCACATCTTAGTGTCACAGCCCCTTTCAGAACACTCCATCTCATCTGACAAATTCACATTTTAACACCTACTTGGGTGGAGCCAAAACATCTTCCAGGAACTCTTCAATCTTATTCACATCTGTTTTCACTTCCCCGTTGTAAGTTATGAAGGGTGGGTGAGTGCCTGGAGCCAGATTTTGAAGGTCTGCTGGTTTTCTAGGGTGAAATACAAACCAATACACAAGTTAGCAGGAGCCATCCACAACCCTGGCTTTCATCACTACAGTCACAAAAGCACTGCCTGAGGATTGCACATTTTTGCAATTTTAAAAAGATATTGCTGGTTTTCTTTTTAAAAAAGTGAGAGTTCACAGCTTGATTGGCATTTTGAATACATACTCAAGAGCAATTAATTTCAAGTACTTAAAACAACTGCTTCCCCCTACCCCAGTTGTGGTTTTTCTTGAGTCAATCACAGAATCACAGGGGTGGGAAGGGACCTCCAGAGCCCATGGGGTCCAACCCCCTGCCAAAGCAGGGTCCCTAGGACAGGGCACACAGGGCGGTGTCCAGACCGGGCTGGAATCTCTCCAGAGAAGGACACTCCACACCCCCTGGGCAGCCTGTCCCAAGGCTCCCTCACCCTCACCAGGAAGAAGTTCTTCCTCATGTTGGTGTGGAACTCCCTGTGCTCCAACTTGAGGCCATCGCCCCTTGTCCTGTCCCCACAGACACTGAGAAGAGGCTGGCCATTTCCCCCTGTGTCCCACCCTTCAGCTATTGATAACCATTGATCAGATCCCCTCTCAGGCTGCTTCTCTCCAGGCTGAACAGCCCCAGCTCCCTCAGCCTTTCCTCACAGGGGAGATGCTCCAGGCCTTTAATCATCTCCGCATCCCTCTGCTGGACTCTCTCCAGGAGATCCCTGGCTTTTTTGTACCAGGGAGCCCAGCACTGGACACAACACTCCAGATATTGTGTATACTCCAGATATTGTGCATACTCCAATACAATGTTGACAAGCAGAGGGAATATGTACACACCCCCACACACACACACTCTGAAGTACAGAGCTTATATATAGTGTAATCTGTGATCAGTGATAATCCTCCTCCCTTTACACAGAGCTTCTCTGGAAATCAGCAAGTCTGAGATGGAGTGGTACCTATAAACCATTTGTTATGTGCACACACAATCTAGTTCTGGACAAGTTAACAGACATTTAAAAATCACATTTTATAGCAATGCTTAAAGCCTCATCCAGTGGGAAAATTACTTACAAATAAGAACAGCACATTTGGGCTGTTCTTATTTTTAAGTACAGCCCAAAGGGAGGTGAATCCTTGCTCATCCCTCAGTATGACCAGATACAAGAGAAACAGCACCAAGCTAAAACACTCAGACATTTCTAAACCTCCTGTCAGTTTGGCAATGCCTCTTGCTGTCCATCTCCTTTCATACTGATCCATACCAAGCTACACCAGTCTGTTTTATAAGCAATGGGTTTCTCTCTCCTCTAGCTGTGCCTTGATGCTGTAGGAACATCTTAGAAGCCTGTGTGTCAGCTGCACATATAGACCTACCAACTCATCCATCCCAAATGCCTAACGTACCCTCTATGTGAGGCTCTCACCTCTGCCTTGTCAGCAGATTCAGATGCCAAGCTGAAGCCAATAATGAGAACTTGATCTATTACAAGCTATTAAATCCAAAGCATCATCCAAGAAGCTGCAGCCAGTTTCCCCTCAGTAAACCATCATTAGTTAGTCCCATGCTACTGCCACCGTCTCAGTGGAAGCAGAAATAAAGCTACAGTACTGCTGGCACATCATCACTCCAAACTTCTCCCTCATGAAGCTACTATGATTGCTCAGGGGACAACGTAACTTCTCCAAGAACCTCTCCCCACTCAGCAATTCCTCGTTCCTCAGACCATCTGACTACACACACCCCAGGTGAGGCACGACTGTACAACCAGGCTTCTGTTGAGCAGACCAGAGCACACGCTGCAGGATGCCCACCAACACCATCTGCGAGTGTTCAGCTGGATGAGGAGCAACAAGCAACACCTGACCCAGCAGAAAGCTTGCCAAGGCAAAGCTGCCCCTAAGTTACTGTTTGAACAAACCCAAACTGGACCCTAACCCTTGAACTGGGTTTGTGCTTTCAATGACATGGCCACATTTTTGAGCCAGCACAAGGCATCCAGGACCAGGGCTTACTGGATACTGGAACAGCAGTTCCAGAAAGGCTCCTGGCTGTACTGGACAGGGAAATGAGATTAGTAGCATACACAAACGTGGTCGTTCAGGGTAGCATGAGAAAGCAGTGTGTTCAGGGATGGCACACAGACTCACAAGCACAGTTTACAAGTCTGGCCTGGGGAAGGCTGCATTCTATTTCTTGCAAAATTGCAACCCCCTGCCAGAACTTCACGTCCTCCCCACTGCTGAACTTCTTAAGCAGGGCAAACAGCAACAGTATAGTGCCTGAGGGGATGTAAGACAGGTGACAGAAGTTGTCTCCATACAGAAATTTAACTATTTTCAATTTTTTAAGCTTCTGAGAAGTTATTTCTCACTGTAGTTGCCATCACCCTATTGCTTTTCAGATTTAAAGTCTGTCATCTGTTAATGCTTTAAGTAACTTACCACTTCATTTAAATACAGCTTTGTAACCCACAACAATTACAGGAAGTCATCGTGGCTCCCTTCCAATTTCAAGTTGGCAAGATAAAATTCCTCAAAAGGAATGTTATTTTACAAACAAACAGGGACAAGACCACCAGATTGGCAGTAAAACTATCCAAGGAAAGGTTTAATTTCAGAGACAAGACTAGTCTAATGAAGTAACAAAAAAAGTTTTTCCAAGGAATCAGAGTGCATCTCAAGGATCCCAGAGCATTTTATTACCCCCCTCTTGCCACTCCAGTCAGACCACCTGTATCTTTCAAAGAAAGAAAGGAGAGATTAACATCCCACAGCCAAAGCCCAAACAAAACAGGGGTTTGATTTCCAGTTTTGTTACTCTTGCCAGTAGGTCATAAACAAACCCAGGTTTACCACATACAAGCCACAGCCTTCAGAGCACCACAGGAATATCCTTGAAAGACAAGGAGTACAACTTCCCTTAATAGTCAAACAAGCAGCAATTAAAAACATTATACTGGAGTTTCCTTCAGAGATAAAATTGGGCAGCTTCTTTAGAAACAAGAAAAAAAACCAAAAAACCCAACAAAAAAAAAAACACAACCAAGCAACACCAAAAACAATCCCCACCCCAAAGAAACAAAAACCCAAACACCCCTCAAACCCTCTATAACCACTCAGAACAATTCCATGATAGCTAGTACCTGCTCCAAAGCTTTACTGGGGCATCTGGAGGTAGGGTGCCACACTTGGGTGCCTGGCCATCGCTACTTAATGACATGGTCAGGCTCTCTGACATCAGAGTGAGCATATAAACATTTTCCATGGCTTTGCCACAAGCCAGAATAGCAATTACCATTCAAATAATTTCCTGCAGATCAGACAAAAGGCAGCCCCAAATGTGACGTGCTCTACAGGGATTTATAAATGAAACAAGTGCTGCAATGAGTGTCTGAAGAGGAACACAAAGAACCCCATCTCGTGTTCCCCAACACAATCTTACACTGCTGAAGTTGCATTCACCTCTGGGCAGTCTTGAATATTTACTGATCTCTTTAGTTAATCTTTGTCTGCCAACACGACTCTAAAACCACACAAACAAGAGGTTTAAAATAGGATTTCAAAACTTAACTGCACACAGGCTGGCCTTGAACGTTGCTACAAGCCCAACAAGCGGTTTATGTCCTGCAACTCTGCTCTAGTCACCAGAACAAGTCACATCTCTGAGCACTGAAATGCTGCTTCTGAAAGGGAAAGAATACAGGCTCTGACTGGCTAAGCAGGGGCAAGAAATGCCTGATGCCTTTGAAAGGGCGGTACATGCCCCTTCGTTTGTCCATGCTCACGTTGTTGTGTCTTAGGAGTAGAACTGCAAAGTGTTCTTTGGTTAGCACAGTAGGATACCCAATGCAGTTACAGAGGGGGAAAAACACAGGCCATGGAAGCAGTGTAATGAGGCTCAGCTCTCCCTGTATCCCAAGTTCCTTAGTGGTGAACTCTGGTATCCAGCCATGACTGTTCAAGCCTCACAGCCAGAGCCTGCCTTGCTGCTGCACAGAGAGCATGCTATGAGGCAGAAGCACAGTGTGCAAGCAAACCCTCCTTTTTGGCTGGCAAAATAAATTCAGATGCTTCAGACTACACAGCCTTTCAACAAGTTTGTGTCTATCAGGAACAAATGAGAAGAGAGGGTGACTGGCTTCAATAATGGAGTTGTAAAAACAGTTTCTTGGGACAGTACTACAAGTATCAAGGCAACATCTAGCACCTATTATAGCTCTGGCAATGCTTACAGGGGGAAAAAAACCACCACCTGGTATAGAACATTTCCACTGGAGCACTAAGGTGACTCAATTTGATGTTCTGCAAGTTATACTCCAACAATCCAGAATGTTACACTTTTATATATGAAGCTTCCAAGGCTAAAACACATTGTTTGTCTCACCATTATTAAAATCAGAATTAGCTGACTGGTGGTTCTTTTCCTTTACCAGAAAATACATTCAGTACACAACAAAAAAAATCGAGTCCATTTGACCTATTCCACTGCATTTTTAAATTTTGTGTTAATTTTGTGTTTTCCCCTTCCCAAGATAAAAAAAAAATCTGAAAGAAAGCTTTCCTTGTATAAGAAAGGGCCATTTTAAACATCTGCAACCAATTTATATTCTAGAAGTTAGCCCTACACCCAATTAACTCAAAGTTGCCAAGGGGACACAAGTCAAGACAATTCATCAAGCACCTTCTGCATTTTAACAGTATCTGTCAGACTGGTTGAGCAGTAAAAACACCTCTAAGGATAAGATGTGTCTTTAACCTTCCCCTCATCCTCCCTGCCCCAGTAACTGCAGCAGGTTAAATAACACCATCACTAAAAGTGAAGGAAATCCGAAATCACAAACACTATGCAAACACAAGCTCTACTCCTGAGGTTTCCACAAACCACACGCAGTGCTCAATGGAAGATATGATATATTTTGCTTTATGTGTGCTGGCAGCAACAATTATACTCACAGTGAAATCCCAGGGTGGCCAGAGAAAGCCTCTGAGCTGCTAGAAACACATACTCAGTTGACCAAAGCTGCTTTCCCCCACTCAGTTTGAGCGGTCTGCCTCAGCCTTACTCCACACAGAAATACTCAACGCCAGTTGCCAGCAATGAAGCAGCAACTTCAGTGATTTTTTTTAAAACAAGTCACCTCCTTCAAAAATAATTACAGGGAGAGGTTAATTCTAGCAGGTCCATTTCTCCCTCCCACATTTTACACTGGATTCGTTAGAGGACACTGTATGTTTCTATTGGCTGTATTTCTGAACATGAGGTTTGCAAAGCACTGGCAGTATCTGCTCTCTCCAGAGATTTCAGCAACTAACAGCACGTTAGTGTTGTGAAAACATTACTTCACACCAAAAACAAATGCAAGGCCTCTGGTAAATTTAGCATTATCACTTCTAAAGCGTACCCAGCCTTAGGAAATTAAGAGTCTTGGGTTCACATCTCACCCTTCTTACCCACTAAGGAATTAATTTCATAGATGGAGAAGTTGCAATGTAAGTGACACGCAGCATCACGATGTATTTGGGTAACACTATACAAAGGCAGGCTATTTTACATTTTATCCCTACCTATTTCACTTCTATTCCACTTGGACTTACCCCATGGATAGCTATTTTCAGGTTGGTTTTACTCTTTACTGCACGTTAAGCATAATCTCTTCAAATCTTTAGAACGAGGAGTAAGTTGCACGTTATTTGTGACAATTACCAAATAATGACTGGAGATTTGGTCAAAGATTGACACAAAATACCCACCCAGAAGTCTTCACTTGCTGGGTCTCAGTATGAAGTTACTAAGACTCAGTATTCAGCTGTAAGAGATTTCACATCACTATTTGCTTTATAGGAGAAAAAACATCCTTTAACAAATTCAAGAGAATTTAGACAAATTATTTTTGGTTACAGATACTTAGAAATAACCATCAGTGAAAGCAGCACTTGCACCAAGGGTGTCTCTTTGAATTCACAAAGATAGATTTTTTTGATTTCAGAAAATAACCCACATGAGGTTTATAAGCCCCCCAAAAACGTGTTTTGTATCAAGTGTATCGAACTCTTTCTTGTCAGATAAACTGAGTATTTCTTACCTCTTCAGGTCAACTGTTGTGACACTAAACACCACTCCCTTCAGCCAAAGAATCATGAACAGCCTCTGAGAAAAAGGACAGTTTCCTATGCTTTCTCCATCGCTGCCAGCCTGTGGAAGAGAACAGATCGTTAATTAGAAGGTGGGACTGTGCCATCTCCATGTGTGCAGTTACTGAAAGGTCCTTAAGGACAGACTCAGTAACAATTCATGGATTTCACTGCCTGTGCAGTCATACCATCACCAGCTCCTCCAAAGACCTAACCAGCTTCCAGTCACACCTAGTATCTTGCAGGATAGCAAAGCCCACCTGATGTACCTGGACCAGATATCCTGACGGTATCACCATACAATGCACAAAACCAAGCATCCTCAGAATATTCAGATACACTTCATACACTGGGAAGGGATGCGTGGGTTTAGGCATCGTTATGGTCTGGGTGGGTTTTTTAAATACTTCTATTTTTTGGTGTAGCCATACCAAGGATTTTCTTACAGTGAAATCTGTACATTTATGAAGTCAACTAGCCGATGTACTTGTCATGTCCTCTAACAGCTGGTCACAAAACATACCAAAACAAGATTCCCAACAATAAAATAAGTTGTATTTCACACTGAAGATGATCCAACTGTTCTTAACAGTTAAGAAGGGCTGCTAATCACACCTTCTGGCAGCTTTCCAACACCAATATTGTTCTCTGTTCTTTATTATTTTTTCCCTTCTTCTACAAGGCATAGCTAATTAACTGTGGTCATCTTCCAGTTTATTGCCTGTATCTCTCACTGTGCAGCGCCACAGCGAGCCAACTGCAATCAGAAACTATGAATCTTTATTGCATTGCAGGTGTTGTAAGGAAAGACCTAACTGTAAGTACATAGAGACTTCACTGACAATAAAGTAATATTCCAAAGCCACTTTTTATAGGCAATTTATCAATAAGTCTTTGTCCTACCACAACAAAGGTCTATTACATAGCAACAGCAAGTCACTCCAGGGCACCCAGTGATGGCATGCATCTCATGATTGCTCTGACAAAGAAGTATGTATTGCTGAGTTGGAAAAATTTTAGGGTTTAGTGGGCTAGAATTAGGCATGGAAAACCCTGACCTCGTTATAAAATTCAATCTTCTGAAAGGAAAAGCAGTTCAGTAATTACAACAGCTACGTATGTCAGACTATCTCAACACCCATCTTACATTAGAGGAGTTTCAAAGGATGTTGATTATTATTATTATTAGAGTACTTCCAATAAGAATTTTGACCCCTACCATTCTCAAAGCCTGGTTAATTCTTCCATCACTGATGTTACCTGTTACCTAGACCATTTTAAAACATATGGTAGGATAAGCTGGTTGTACCCCTTAGAGAAGTACGAGAAAACAATTCACTAAACACAAGGTATGTGGGATCAGAGCTACACCGGAGGAGGGGCTGAGCACAAGGCCTGAGTGGTGAGGTGCTGGGAAAGAAGGAAAAGAAGAAAAACCAACAAGTGTCATGACAAGAGAACTAAGTTTTAGGACTAGAGGAGGGTTTAGACAGGCAAAGGAACTGCTTTTTCTTCAGTTCTCAGCCACACGTGGAGTGAGGGCTGCGGGGGGGGTGGAGAAAGACTCTGCAAATTACAAATTGCCTTGGAAAGCGAAGAAGCTGATTAATGATCCTGATTGCCTCCAAAGCTGCCATGTGACTTCTCAGAATTCAGGAAACTCAATTTTAAAAGCATCTAAAAAAGCATAAGGCAGAGTCAGTTGGTGACTCTGGGCATTCTGCTCTGTACCATCTCAACCCAGTTTTCTATCGTGCACGTAGCTGCTGTGAGGGCTCCAGCTATCCCAGATGCTTACAGGAAGACTTCACTCTGCAGCCCATTTCCAACAGCTACACGCTTTATGGATGTTAATATTTACCTGCAATGCCCATCCCTCCAGATACCAGTGTATAGTTCCATTATACTGTGTTTACCCTGGAACAGACATTTCCTGCAGATAAAGGTTTCTACTCATCTACCTTTTCGTCCTGCTGTGTGCAGGATCTTACTTTCACTTGAAAAACGGTATGGCAAAAGGCAACACTTCATCCCATCTATGGAAAATACACGTTTTGTACTGCCCAGGCCAATTCAGACTTTGAAGCAGAAACAGTTCTTTGATTCAGAACTATCTTTAAGTTTTACAGCAGCTTCAACAATGACACTTAAACCAAAGCATAGATCTGCTGCAGCAACAGCACTGGCACACGTGTCCCCATCCAGTTAAGCTTGAGCTCACTTCCTCTGATGGAGAAGCTACTACACGTGCACCAGAAAGTAAAAGGAGGAACGTGGGCATTTGCCAGAGTGCAACGCCCCAAGAGCATAATGCCACCACACCTTGAGGCTCCTCACAGGAGCTGCTCACACTGCTCTTCTCCAGCAACTCCCAATCTGCCACTGGCTGCCACACTCGGCACATCTTCAGCCTGTTTTGCTGGCACAAGCTGCTCTTACAGAGCCACTGCATCGAATCCCTGACTGGTTTGGGTGGGAAGGAACTTCAGACCCTCTCAGACCCCCTGCCACAGACAAGGACAACCCCCAACAGCCCAGGGTTCCCCAAGCCCCATCCAACCTGACCTTGAAGCCTGCCAGAGATCCAGGGGCAGCCCCAGTTTCTCTGGGCAACCTGTGCCAGGGCCTCCCCTGTCCCTGGGAAGGATTTCTGCCTCCCAGTCCCTCTCCATCTCCCTCCTGCAGCTGAAGGCCGTTCCCCTGAGTGGGCCCGGACCTCCCTGCCCTCGGCACCAGCCCCCTCTAGCTTTCCTAGAGCTCTGCAAGGGACCAAAAGGGCTCACAGCTCTCCCCAGAGCTTTCTCTTCTCCAGGCTAAACCACCCCAACTCAGCATTAGCCCTCCTCACTCTTCATCTTTTATCCCTTATGGCCTCAAAACCAGAGACCAGAGCTGGTGCAGTATGACATACATTGCCAGAGATCTCACCTGATACAGACTAAGGAAACCTTTAAATAGGAAAAATAAAGGTGTGTAACTAAAGGAAGACTCACTGGAGAGCAACTGCCTGCCATCAACACACAGCTGATCCTCAGCACCAAATGGAGTCTAGAGGCTTAGCTTCAGTACTGCAACATCCACAAGTGCAGTTAAGGCATTTCCTGAGGAGATTATTAAACTCAGGAGTTAGTTCTAACATCGATCAAGTCTTTGGCTGCCCAGCTTTTGCTCCCTGTCAACGTGACAGGGAAAAACAGTGACCATCCATCAGCAAAGCACAGGGAGAAAAAAAGCTGTTAGTGATATTGATATCAAACAGATTATTGGATTAAACCCCATGCCTTTTTTCAGGTGATACAATTCCATCATGGACCTTCAGTATTTCTAGTGGGAGACTTTAAAATTGCAACTGCAATAAACCAAACTCAAATTCTGCAGGCAGTTTTGTTTATTGTACTACAACTGAAATTTGGGTTCCCAGCTGGAATCCAACACAAAGCTACTTTTAGGTCACAGGCAAGAATGAAAAATGGTTTCAAATTTAAGGCATAGCACAGAACCATGGCTTTCATTAAGGCCCATTTTCCTAATCCCAACCCAAAGAGACCAATGAGCACCAAAAACGGTCAAACACATTTATACTGTAATGCCAACTCCTACCAAATCATTTCTTCTCTCCCAACACAAGTGTAACATTCAAAGAGAATAACTTAAAAGCAGATTCTATTCAGTAAGCAAGATGGGGTTTTCAGGATTATTTGAAACAAAAAGAATTACAGCCCACTAACATCCAGTGCTGTGAACAAAACCTAATGCACACTCAAAGCTGCAGCTGAACAGCTAAACCCAGCGCAGAATTTAATGTCTACATTTGAACATTTGACCCACTTCTGCTCCAAAAAGCCCCAAGTTATTCTGAGCACACACTGGAAAAGGAATGCAGTCAGAATGCCAACAAACTTTGGCTTGGGTGCTCCTGAGCCAAGGAATTCTGCTATGTAACCGTCTGTCCCAGAGGCCCATTCCACATCACCTCCTATGCCATGCACTGAGAGTTACAGCACAGACCTGTTACAGCCAGGCATCAGGAGCAGCACCGCTGGCGATGCAACACCGTGCTGCTCTTCAACCATGTGAGGACTTCTTTCAAGAGTTTGGTGGATGTTTCTGCAAGAGTCAGTTCCAGCTCTGATTTCCTCCACTGGAGCAGAGCTGTGCTGGCAGTAAAGCTGTAAACCTTTAACGCTGCAGGAATATACTGAAATTCTCCATGACTAGTCATGCAGGGGGGTAATAATGTAACAACTGATTCTTAAACCCACTATTATTGTGTATCATTATTATTATTGTGTTCAGTTCTGGGCTCCCTGGTATAAAAAAAGGCAGGGATGTTCTGGAAAGAGTCCAGAAGAGGCTACGAAGATGATGAAGGGCCTGGAACATCTCCCCTATGAGGAAAGGCTGAGTGAGCTGGGGCTGTTCAGCCTACAGAAAAGAAGACTAAGTGGGGACCTTATTAATGTTTATAAACATTTCAAGTATGGGATGCAGGGAAAATGGCCAGTCCCTTCTCAGTGTCTGTGGGGACAGGACAAGGGGTGATGGCCTCAAGTTGGAGCACAGGGAGTTCCACACCAATCTAGGGAAGAACTTCTTCCCGATGAGGGTGAGGGAGCCCTGGGACAGGCTGCCCAGGGGGTGTGGAGTCTCCTTCTCTGGAGAGATTCCAGACCTGTCTGGATGCCGACCTGTGCAATATAAGCTGGGGAGCTGCTTTGGCAGGGGGGTTGGACCCGATGATCTCAAGGTCCCTTCCAACCCCTACGATCTGTGATTCTGTTATTAGAACCCAGAAACTTGTCATTACCTTGTCTTTGAATTCAGACCATAATATTCAGGGTATCTTCAGCATCTAATCCTCATCACCATCAGAGAAAAGAAAATATTAAACACTGACTTCTCTATAACATGTTACACCCCCCAAACTGACTGTAGTTTAAAAAAAAAAACTTCTGAAAAGGTGACAAAATGGATCTCTTTAGTTGTAAGGTGTGAGGTGGAGGAAGAAATGGGGTGTGCATACCCCACAGCACTCACCCTATGGCGTCATAGGACAAACCAAGAGGGTTACTTTTTAAGCAAACCTAAATAAGAAAGGAAGTTCAAATAAGAAGGAAAGATACAAAGCAGTGAAACAAATCAGTATGCTCATTCAAAAGTCAACCTGGTTTATCACAGCCACGGTAAAACCAACAGCAACTCCCAGTGCCAAGTAGTTCAGCCCATGCAAGAGTGCCAGCTACTCAGGGAAGGAAAAAACCAACCCAAAACCTACTTATCCCAGTGTCTGGCAGATTAAATTTAGCTAATCCAGCCGACCAGGAAGCTACCTCCTCCCTTTCTCTTCCCCTGAAGCAGTGATTTCATTCAAATGAGAGTGGTTTTCCCCCAAATCCAGAGAGTTTAAGTAATCATACATCTGTTTAAGCAGCTAAGGAAATAAAAGAAAAAAAAAACCATTTTAATTGTGAAATGTTTGTCTTTACAGCTGCATAAAAATTAACTCAAGTCCTAACAGAAGAACCTGCATGTATGTACTTTACCAAGCAGTGCTGAGGTTTGCTGGAAGACTAAAAAAAAAGGAACGAAGCACTTAAAAGGATACAAAGCCCTTGTTATATAGCAGAGGTCTAAAAGACTCAATTCTAGAAATCTTTGGACCTGAAGGACCTGCAAAACTGTTTCAAACAGGAGGCAGTTAAAAGGAGCACACAAATTCCCAAACTGGATCAAATGACTGCAGAAATAATAACAAAGTCAAAGTGCATGTGATGAGAAATGTAACACAGTTCAGTCTCTTCCTAATTAAATCAGAGTGCAGGACAGGAGAAGAGTGCTTCTGGATTTATCCAAAGCTATCACGGAAATCTCTCCCAAATTTGACATACCAAAAGCAAGAAGAATTAAAATTTGGATGAAGAGGGGGAAAAAAATTGCATTTTAGAAATATCTCACAGAATTCCATTTGCCAAAGCTAGCTACTAGAGTGGTTTGATTGTACCACCAAGGATGTGCCCGCTTCCCCAAATAAGAAATCCACAACCTGGGAAAGTCTAGATTAGTGTTCCAACAAACAAACAAACAAAAAATAAAGCAAGAGGGGGTACATTCAAATTCTGAACTCTGCAGTCTTGAGTCATATCTCAGTTTTAACAAGAAAAAAAAATCTGCTGGGAAAACTATGTGAGGATAATAGTGCAATACACACCCATCCCCTCGAAACAGCAGGTAACAACCACTCCTGCACAGCTCACCAACAGTAAGCTCATTCAAAAAAATGACTAAACTTCTTATTAAAATAATAATCCTAAAAGGATTACTGTTTTGAGGGGAAATGGTTTAAGGTAAACTAACAAAGTGGTTCAAGTGAAAGACATGCTGCGATTCAAAACTCCTGAGATGAAAGATACAGGAAGGAGTGGTTTAATGTTCCACACATGAATACTGAAAACGGGCTGGTAATATCAGTTTAAATCCTTGCAGCGTCTGCTCAGACCTTTATCTTGCCAAGCTGAATAAACACTATTCCTTGCTGTTTACTGGCAGTGTTTTCAGATAAGATGTAAAGAATTACGTCCATGAAAGGCTGACTGGAGTATTTGATGTAACACCAAAGGCCTCGTCCGCCTGGTGCCACCACACCGATTGTTCTGGGTTTAGTTCAGGCTGTAAATGGATGAGCTGCAGGGATGTTATTTGTAAGCATTCCCTCTGCAAGCCAAGGCCATGTCTTAAAGGGTCCTGATGTCTCATATATTAATGAAGGATCATTCAAAAGAAAAACAGGTGACCATGTAGCAAGTCGCAGAGATCACGACTGAGAGCGCGCTGGCTGCAACACGTAAGGTTCGATTCATTCTAGCAGTTTCAGATTTGGTAGTTGGAGAAAGGAGTCGGTTTGTGTTTTAATGGGAGGAACAGGTCAGGGAGCAAAAGCTAGAGTCAAGCCCTGATCTCTGATGCTAACTAGATCTGGTTCAACCAGATTCAATCCGAGGGATGACAAGGCGAAATGGACAGCTCTGCTCATCGGTTCTCCTTTTCTCTCACCTCTCTAGGACTGTGGATAGCCAGTGCCCAAACTCACCAACAGCTCTTCTTTCTGTGTGGTGTTCTTTCCTTAATGGATTTTCAAGAAACCCACCAAAACCCACAACTTGTTGGATATTTAAAGACACACATCAAAGCTCTTAAAAAGAGAGGAGCAAAGGAAAGTCCCCGAACACCTTCAAACTGCTGCTACCTTAAGTATCAAGGCAAAGGCTCTGTGCATTCCAGCTCACACCACAGCACAGCTTTTTAACAAAGCTTCTCTAACGTATTTTGAAACCTATCCTACTCATTTACTGCTAAAGTGAGTTAAGAGTCACTAAAGATTCAGTCTAAGAACAACATAAGCTTGTAGCAACCATTAAGAAGATTAATTCGCACTATTAAATGTTTCTGACAAGCAAGTTAACGCCTGCAGTTCTCTCACAACACTAAACAGATTCTGAGTACAACACCCAGCATCATTCTCATCACCTCAGAGGTCCACAGTTTGGCACCTTATGTAACTATTCAAATTCCCCTTCGTTCCTCATGTGGCCCGTTGTCACTAGGTGAGTCTGCAGCATTAGGAACGGTGCAAGAATGGCACCCCCACTGCATCATGCCTTTTCTACACGACAATGGCATTACAGAACAAGATTAACTACCCTCCAGTAAGTTTCCCCAACATCTTTCAATCACTTTTGAACTTGGAAGGGGGTGCTTGTGGGGTTTTTTCATGAAGGAAGTGACAAGATAAGCATCTATCTCTTGATGCACCACAAAACTAAGAAGAATCTTCCAGGAAACGGACATAGATTCATTTCCAAACCTAAGACAGCTTGACCTCAGAAAGCACCAGATCAAGCTCACAGCACCTATAGCACAGTCCTATCTTCACGTGAACTAATCAACTAATCACTAATCAACCTAACTTCTTTACATGACTTTTATAAGGGAACTTCTAAAAGCTTGGTAACACATTAGAGAAATTCTCAAATCAACCCCAATTTCACCTAAATTGTTCTGTAGAACTAGCTAGACCTGTAAGAAAAACACAGGAAAAACAAAATAAAAGACCAGAGTTCATACCTGGTATTAACCACAAATACAGAAAGACTAAGATCATTCCTGTATATTCTCTATTTATTGACTGACATCTAACCCACCCAGGGGATGCCACTGCCTCTGGACAAGCCGTATCACCTTTGCTTAATTTGTAGTTACCCCCATTCCACATCAGCTGAAACTCCTCTAAACTCAAAAACCTTTAAAAAAAACCAAACCAACAAAGTCAACTCCCTGCCTTTCCTGAGATGTGACTGTTATGCCAGAGAATGGAATGTTTATCAGCCCATTCAAGTAGCCTCTTAAGTGCATAGCCTTCCGATAACCCAGCACCGTGTCAGACACTGGACTGGAACAGCAACTGCCCATTTTAGGATGATGCTGTTTTTAGCCTTGTGACGTTATTCCTAACAAAATAATGAGCAGTCTTGTACACTTTCCTGCAATTCTTGTTCATGGCTACCTAATACTCAGTGTAAAGCTTTTGGAAAAAAAGCTATGGGATCTTCACTGTATTAAAGTAACTTCCCAATTCAGTAGAAATTAATTAAGGGCTTGTAGCTCTTTGGAGAAAAGAAATTATCCCGTGTTCATCCTTTGGGAGACTCAGATGAAGAGTCAGAATTGAAATCTGCACTAAATACTAACCTCCCTTTTCTTCAGTAAAGAAATGAGCTTAATACTAAGAATGCAAAGCCCTATCGTGGAGATCTACACCACCACCTCCCAGCCTGACATGAGAGGTGAAGTTACTCAACAGCAGAAGCCCAGCATCTCATCTCTTCCATCCCTCTCACTCCAGTCACCATCCCCCTGAAGTGAAGTCCTCCCAACAAACCTCCATCAGAGAGAAAGGGCCAAACCAACTAAAATTTACTGTGGCACAGCTTGACATGTTCTAGCAACATTCTTGTAGGAAAGGAAGGAGGCAATTCACGAACTAAGGGTGGTCTCTTTTACAGTGCTTGAAACTTGCCCAGCACATGAACTTGGAATGGGCATTGGGTATGACAGATCTGTTCACACAGTACAGTGTGTGCTTTGGCTACAGAGCTATTTCCAGAACCTCCCCACCAAATAATGCAACATTTGTAATGCTTACAGGAAAGACCTGCAAGCCTTGTTGCAGGGGCTCACAAAGCCAACTAATAATTTTTACCTTTGTTATTTAACAGCTCTTCAAATAAACCTCTGGAGACGCATCGCTTTTGAAGGACAGAAAAACAAAGGACCCAGTTTATGGTGTTTTATGACTTAATTTAGAGAGCTAAGATGAGCTCAGATTAGCAGAGAGGAACAAGGAAGAGCTGCTCCAACTTCATCCCGTGCGCTGCTCCTCCTCCACCAATGGCCAGGTCATTCGAATTGCCAGGCTGATGTAGACTGAACCCTACCAAGAGCAGGAAAGCCAATGTCAAAGGCCCAAATGAGTTGCATGTCAAGGTGCTAGCCAAAAGCAACCACCTGGGACCCTCAATGTTCTGTTAAGGAATACAGCTAAAACCACAACCTCCACCAAATCAGCACGTAAACAGCACGTCCACTGGAGAACGTGCCAACAAACAAAGAAATTCCTCAAATTCTCCACACTCGCTGAAGGAGAGCTGCTGTTCTAACCTCTGTACCCCCTGATAACAACGTATTCAAAAGCTCTAGCAAGGGAAAACATTATCTTGGCCTGAAAATGGCGTTAGAATCTCAATTTTAGAGCACAAAGGTTTGGAGAAAGGCTTGCACTCTGATGCTTCCCATTCCAACATGAGCAACGTGCAACTCAGTTACTAAGAGGCACCTCTACGGCTGCGCCCTACATCCCTTAGGAGATGGTATCCAGGTTCCTCCTTTGGGACATTTTGCCCTGTTTCATGAAGCTCCAGTACAGAGTGTCTCCCTGGAGCAGTTAATGCACCGCTCCAAAAGACCACGGAAATATACTCAGGCTTGCTTTGATTTTATTTTTAGACAAACCCACGTACAAAACTATTTCCTTTATTTAAGAAAAGCAGCTCTCCAAAGCACAGAGCATCCAACTGTAGCCAAAATAGTAATGCTTTAACAGAGCCAAAAAACTCTGAAGCTGATCCAGTAGCACTGACTGATCTCATTAGCTCGTCTCATGAAAATACACAGATATGACTTCACTCCTGGATTACACTCCTATATTTAGTTTATACCTAATATGGATATTCAGTGTACAGAACTCAGTCATTTCCTTTCTGCATGTAAAGTTCCTTGCCCTTTGTCTTGCCAACAATACAAGGAATAAGCCTGAACTCTCAGAGAACTCACACACAAAGGCATTTGTAATTAATAGCAGTTTAGCTTATGTTTTTCACTTCAGCATCAACAAATGCAGAATTCAGAGCCCTAAAAATCAGACTGTGCCACAAATGCATGCTTGACCTGAATTAAAAAACAAAACAGAAGCCAGCAAATAACTCAAACCAAGTTTAAAAAAAAACCCCAAACAACAAAACCCACTATTATATTTTTAGGAAAACAAAATTATTGTACACTAATGATTTAAAGCTCCTGAAGTCAAAGCTCTATTTAAATTCGTATCAAGGCAAGATAATGATTTTGGTTTGGGGTGTTTTTAAGTGTTAATATGTTCACAAACTCTTAATACAGCAAATGAGCACAGTGTGAGTCCCTAGCATCTCTTGTAAGAGTGAAATTGTACCATTACAAAGTGAAGAACATGCAAAAAAAAAAAACCAAAGCAAAGCCAAACTCGATTTGGGCAGTAAGTTGTTTGTTATGGGTTATTTACAAAGAACTTGGAAAATGAAAATGAAATTAATGTATAACAAGTACAGATGTGCATTAGTTTTCCATGGATACTCAAATTGCAACCAATCACCTTAAATGAAGTTTGCTGTCTTAGACAAACTAAGTCTCTGCACTGGCAGACAAGAGTATCTTACTTTCCTCCATGCTGTCCAGTGAAGTCTTTCAAGAATCGCATCACTTGGTTGATTATCAGCTGCAGAGCAAAAGAGAACATCTACCCAAAAAGAGAAAACAAATCTTCCCCCCCCCCAAAAAAAGACAACAAATCCAATTACTGCCAAGCACAGTTATCCAGTCTTAAAAGTAGTGCTTGTGGGTTTTTAAGCGGTATGTCCAGCCCAGCCAGAAGTTGGAGTGGATGTAGATGCTGTTACAGAAGTGTGCAGACCTTGGGTTAGTCACGTCCCAATAAATGTCTCATTTAAAAGTGAATTTGAACGTGCTTGTGCTGGTGAGAAAACAATGACAGCCCAAGGCTTGGGGGTTTTTTTGGTCCCTTTTAACTAATGTACACTTTTAAAAATCAAACTTGCAATCTCAGAGTACAAAAGTCATTTTCCAAAGTACATAATTACTATTTAGCTAAGTTCAATGAATTCCCAAACTAGACTCCTCCAAACACAGATTTTTTGGCAGAGACAACACAGTTTAAAAAAAAAAAAAAATCTACAAGTTCAGCTATGGAGCCAACTCCTCCTTTGCTCACCCCATCCACGTTAAGGCAGACAGCAATGCTCTTCCTTTGAAGAACTCTGTCCTCGCTGTTTTCTTCCACAAGATTAGGTCAGGATAACCAGTGAAAGACTAGACAGTGACCCTGAGTCACTTCAGGCTGTGAGGGTAATGATTAGTAACTTCTTAGGATGCTAATACTGTCACAGTGCTGCCCACTGGAAGATTATCAGACGCTCCCACTCACTTCCTCTGAGTGAAACTGAGTTTACACAAGCATTCCTCATACCTACATGTTATTTCTCAACAATCAATTATCTTTACGTATAAACAAGATGTATCTTTCAAGAGGATTCTCCTTCTCTTCAAATATTTTCCTAAGACAGCTGGTGCTAGGTATGCTCTTCCCTGCTGCTGTGAATTCCTTACTGCATGCACACACCATCTCAGCCTGATATTTGAATGGATGAGGAACAAGGCTCAGATCACTCTGGTCCTTGATGCCCATTTACCCCGACTTTCCACAGGTGCCAGGCCCAAAGCACGTCCCATGACACATGCTCTGACACACAGGCTTCTCTTTCCCCTTTAAGCCTTCAAGACACAGTCTGAGACATTTCCCATCTGGGAAAAAAACGAGGACAGATTTGCCTTTCACAGCAGGATCTGTGCTCAAAGAATGCATCGATGGCGTACAGCACTCGTCTACACCACGGAGCAAATGACTCAGAGTACCACTGCAGATGACCACACAATCCCAGCCGGCAGATTAGCAGGCTGTGAAGGGAGCTGAAATTCAGGAACTCTGCCAGTGCTCCCACCACTTTGTGGGGAAAGGAGGAGAAGTGCATGAGTGTTGGACATATTCTGGTTGCAAAGTAAAACCCGAATTCTGCCGACCATCCAACCACACTGTCTGTGCGGTGGAATCACAGTTAATCAATGGAAAGGGGAGGAGAGGTGCCAGTGAACAAACATCACTGCTGAGGTGTATTCAGAAGCTATTTCTCATGGAAGAAAAGTTAACTCATCTGTGTAATCCCTTGGAAAATGATTGCTAGGAGTTGCTAAGTTTACTTTCCAATGTTCTGGGGGAAAAAAAGTACATGAGCCAGCAGTGTGTCTGTCTTGGTGGCTAAGAGAGCCAATGGGATCCTGGGGGGCATCAAGAGGAGTGTGGCCAGCAGGTCAAGTTCTGGGCTCCCTGGTATAAAAAAGACAGGGATGTCCTGGAAAGAGTCTAGAGGAAGCTACGAAGATGCTGAAGGGCCTGGAGTATCTCCCCTGTGAGGAAAGGCTGAGTGAGCTGGGGTTGTTCAGCCTGGAGAAAAGAAGACTAAGGGGGCACCTTATTAATGTTTATCAATATCTGAAGTATGGGATGCAGGGGGAAATGGCCAGCCCCTTTTCAGTGTCTGTGGGGACAGGACAAGGGGCAATGGCTGCAAGTTGGAGCATAGGAAGTTCTGCACCAACATGGGGAAGAACTTCTTCCCAGTGAGGGTGAGGGAGCCCTGGGACAGGCTGCCCAGGGGGTGTGGAGTCTTCTTCTCTGGAGAGATTCCAGACCTGTCTGGATGCCGACCTGTGCAATATGAGCTGGGGAGCTGGTTGGACCCGATGATCCCCTGAGGTCCCTTCCAACCCCTGTGATTCTATGATTTACACCTGTGACCACCTCTGTATTTTTAAACAATATTGTACCAAGGGCACCATTTTCTGTATTAGTGATCAAATTCCAACAAAAAAGCCAAGGAGGTTTCTGGCAATGAGAACTTTCCCCTGCAGAATTTGAAGGAATACAGTTTGCTGGCCAAAGAAGGAAAGGGCCTGATTTATAACAGCTAAGCACGGGATATACTGAGATGGATATGCCTCAGTTTAAAAGGCATCTCTCACAGCACTCCAGTATTTGCTCACAAGAAATAAACTCCAGATGAAATTTTACTCTCTGCATATCAAAGGTGGACTGAGAAAGTTCTCAGGTGCTGAGGTTATTACATCAAAACCTCCAAAGGATGACCTGGCACATAAGGAGACTTATCTAATAAGATTATCAAGTGACAAGCTTGCCCCTGACAAGACTACCTCTGAGAATCAATGTTGCACGCCTGTAGTCTTCTTATTTCTTTATATCGATGTTCCTTTTACTTTTACTGCTATATTGTAGCTGCCAAGATAAAATGAAAAAAAACCCAGTGATGACAAACAAGATCACGAGGTGGTTTGTTATAAACCAATATACAGCAGCCACACTACTCCAGAATGACACGTCAGAGCTTACGTAAAGGACACTCACAGGCAATGAGCAGCCATAAGACAAAGGTAAATCCAAATGCGTGCAACTCTGACAAACCACACTCCTCCTCTCACCCAGCCCCAAGCTAATATCAAGCCTGCTGCTGGAGATGCAGGCACGTATGTCCCTTTCCTGCCTCAGGCTCCAACACTGAGCTGCAAGAAACGGACCTAGATCCCGGAAGACAAACAGCTCACCTGCCAAATCTGTTTAATTCACAGATGAAAATGCAGACAAGCTTCTGTTACAAACACTGGGAATGCTTTAGAGTTGGGTATTTATTAAATGTGAAATCACAGTTGGTTTTTCCTCCCTACTGACCATACAGTTCCCAGGTAAACAGACAGCAGACACTATCTGATTGCCAAAATGGGTGCAAATTTCACAATGCTGTATTTGAAAGCTGCCAGAAATCTAAGGTCTAATTGATTTGCAAGCACACACACACTACACAGTTGAAGAAGAGAGCACTTTCCTTGATGTTACCTACATCTACTATAACACATCTCATGTCACCAGATACATGTCTATGACTTTCTTGGGGTTTTAATTTGTTTCCTTCTTTAATGCCAAACTTGTTAATGATCTCCCTCTTCACCTTGCTATTACAAGAAGGGTGCAATCACCAGCTGCACTCTAGAACACCACAGGCTGAGCTCTGGGCAGCTTCCCTCTTCTCCTTCTTTGTACACTGTCTGAAAGAAACAGCACGAGTAGTCTTGCTAAGCTCTGTCCTGTGGTTTCTTAGAGATGAGCTGTTTTATTTGACCAAGCCACTCCACCACACTTTTTATTTACAATAAAACCCCACACACCTTCAACCAAACTGACAAAGTGGGCTATGTGAGTTGTATTCAGATCACAGCGCTGGAGTTTGTGTGTTCAGCACAATGGAGTCTTCACTACTGTAAAATGCCACCAGGGCATATAAAAATACTTGTTAGACAATGGAAGCGAGCCTCCCTCATTAATAAAACATGCAAACATACGAGGAAGCTAAATGAAATCAGATACATCACTAGTTTCTCCTGCTCAGCTTTCAGAGAAAAGGCTTGAAAAATATTTATGCTTAGATTAAACGAGACCACAGGCAGCCCACCACCACTGAAATGAAAACGCTGCTGAAGCTGCTCATTATAGGAGACCAAGAAAGAGATTATTCACCTCAGTTCCAGCACTGTAACTCATTTTCTTACCCATGTATCCTACTCCTGCACTTATATTATCCCAGACTACGAAAATACAAGTCACAGTGGACTGATACACTCTCTCCTTGAATAAATCAAAGCAATTTGCCGGTGACAAACAGCCCTATGTAGTTATTCATAACTGAAACCTAACCACATGTGTGCTCCTCCCCATGCTGTGCCCATCCTATTTTGTTACTGATCATAATTTAATAAGATTCAAACCCAACATTTTGGGCATAAGCCAAACAGTTTCTCCTGCTTCACAGGCTTGTTTCTCAAGCTTTAATCCATACCTTTGTTTCATCTTAGTCTGGCTGCTACAATCCTTTGTATGCAGGTCATACAGTTACCGCCCTTCAGCCGCAGGCACTTGGCAGAGCTCTCTTTTTTGGTCAAGAAGTCTTTCCACTACCTCTATCTTGAGAGCTTCGCTGACTAACAGTGCACAGGTAGAACCAAGACCCTGTAGACTGTTTGAAAAGTTATTATCTACACTGCAGAAATCTTGTTCTACCATTCACTCAAGTAACTTCAGGCTTTTTCTAGAATGCATCCATAACCAGGTAAAAACTCTGCAAGCAGAAACCAAGCTTCCCTTTTTGGAGGGGTGTGGTGGTGGGGGGTAGAAACTACTAAATCAAAGCTAACTACTTTTCCAGACAGATACAATTAGTTTTATTTAACAACCATAAAAATTCTGTTTCAATTTCTGAGTGACCATCTTAATGAGACAGGTAGCAAACAAGACTTCTACTACCTTTACAAAAACACTGTTCCAGGAATACCTAGCAGCTTTGGGAATGCATGGGACAGGCAGCAACATCCAGGTGAAACAACTACTTTGGTCTGTCCTTCCTCTGCAAGATTTTACAGGGAAATGACCTCTCTCTGAAGATCATGAAGGCAGACAAGAGTAACTTCTTTCTTAATCTGAACTCTATCCTGAAGGCAGACTGTATACAGCTTGCAGCAGTCATTCATAGCACTGGGGAAAAGGCTTCCTTGAGGGAGACTGATAATCCTAAATTTAGCCTTCTTAAATCCACACCAATAAAGGAGTTTCAACTGAGAGGGACACAAAAATTCACCGCGTTCCCCATTCCATACAGTCCAACATATTTATTGGTCCAATAGTAATTTTATCAGAATCAATACACCTTTCTCACATTTAATTTTATACCCTCTTCCATGCTACTCCTCATGCACAAAATATCCCCCTTAAATAGACCCACAGAGCTTGCCTCCCCTGCCCCTGATTAATTCTGCCATCAATCACTGCTCTGATTTCTTTAAAAATAAGAAAAATCGGCCAATGAACTTTAGGACAGATGAAGGTAAATTGGCACGCTAGATTAAAGAACTACTGCTATAAATAATTCAAACTAATCTGTAACTTAATTGCTGTACTAGTAAGTTCTAACCTCTACGCTAAGAACCTAAATATTCTGAGTAAAATCAGGTCTGGAATCCTCCGCTGCCAAGTGCTTTCCCTGGCTCCTGTTACTGCCTTGCAAGGCTACTAAAGAGCCCAAAATGGGGGAAAAAAACCAATCAAACTTTTTAAGAGTGTGATTTACTAAGTTACATCTGTATTTAATAGCTTTATTTGCAAAGCTGTACCTAAATCTGCTGGAAATTTTCCTGTTTGTCACCTTGGCTTCTATAGTAAGCGATTCCCAAGATGTCAAATGAAGGCTTTCCAGTATTTTCCCACCACATGGAAAGAAAACTTTGCCTGAAGAATTAAAACACTTTGTTTCTACAGAGTCTTCCCCTTCAGAGGACGTTTAAGCAGAGAAAGAGAAGATCAGCACCGCTCGTTCTCTGCACTTTTGATATGGAGGAGAAGGAAGATGCTGCATCGCGCCCAGAAGGATGCAAAATATTGCATCATACAGCAATAGGCGAATGCAAAACATGTGGGGACACCGTATTGTACCCTTGCCAGATAAGGGCAGAACGACACATGCTCATTCTTCCCTCATTCTTCCAGTTGGGGAGGGAGGAGGGGTGGGAACAAGTAAATAAATAAATAAACGGCGATGCGTTTACACGCTCGGTTCCTGCCAGGGGGGAGCAGGCTTCTTCGGCAGGGGACCAAGAGAAAAGTAACTCGTGTTTTGCTACTTCCACGGCTCAGCGGGGAGCAGGATGCGGGGCGGGAGGGCGGGAGGGGGGCGAGGGGCTGCTCCCTGCCACCGCTGCCCTCCGTCCTGCCGCGCCCCGGCCGCACCGTTTGCTCTCGGCAAAGAATCTTCCAGCAAAACGACCGCAGCCACTTTCCCCTCCGAAAAAAGTGCCTTATTCGCGCTCAGAGTTACCCCTCGCCCTGGCTCCAGCCCCGGCTCCCTCCCCGACCGCTCCCTCCCTCCTTCCCTCCCTCGCCTCCCCGCCGAAGGGCCCTTTTGTGCACGGCAGCCCCGCACCGCGGCGAGAGACGGGGCGTCGGCTGCAGCCCGGCCCGAAGCCGCTCTCAGAAGAGCCCAGCGCTCCCGCCGCCGCCCCGCCTCGGCCCCGGCGGGCTGGAAGGGGGCTGAAAGGGGGGTCCCCGCCCCCAGCACGGCGAGGGGAAAGGGGGCTGGGGTTGGGGAGCCCAGAGAGCAAACGGGGAGGGGGATGCTAAAGGCGGAGCCCCCTCTATTTCCCGCTCCAGCCCGCCGGGGAGGAGCGGCCCCGAGCAAGTCGGGGAGGGAAACTTGGAGCCCCCCGGGCCGGAGCGGGCGGGAAAGCGGCCGTTGGGGGAGGGGGCGCCCAACGGCCGGAGCGCGCTGCGAGGGGAGAGGCCGGGAGCTGGGACGGAGACCGAGACCGGGACCGGGACCGGACGGCACCTCCCCGCCCCGCCGCCTACCTTGACGAAGAGCTCGATGACGGGCTCCTTGTCGCCATCCTTCAGCCCGTTCACCGGCACGGACAGCGCCATGCTTCAGCCTACGCTCGCCTCACCCGTCGCTGCCAGCCGGGACGGCGACGCCTCACGGCTCCGCTCGCCTGGCCCGCCCCAGCCCCAGCCCCAGCAGCTCAGGCGGGGCCAGCGCCGAAGGGCGGAGCAAGACTGAGGGGGCAGGGTCTTCCGTGGCGGGTCCGGGGGCGCAGTGCTGCCTTAGGGCGGGAAGGGGAGAGAGGGGGGTCCCGGTAGGCAGCGCCGGGGAACGCCCCCGGGGCGGTGGAGGGACGCCCGGGGTGAGGCAGGCGGCGGGTGCTGCCGGCTCCTGGTGCGGTGCCCGATGACCTAACGTCTGGGAGCGGCCTGCTTGGGCCCAGCCTTGGCGGAGGCCGCAGCCCTGTGGGCGCTGCCAGGCCAAGGCAGGGGGTTGGGGTCTCTCTCGAGGGGTGTCCGTCAGTCCGTCCGTCCGCCTCGGCCCTGGAACTGCAGCCTGTCTCACTCGTAGGGATAAACCTCAAAACTAGACCCTTCCCTCCCAGGGGTCCCGCCACAAGGCGAGCGCCTGGGCCAGAGCGGCAGAAAGAGCTGCCTTCCTGGCTGGGGGAACATCTGTTTCTAGAGGCAGGGAGGAGTGTTTCCAGCCCGGTTTCTCCCTCACTATTAAGGTCAGGGACTGAGGAGCTGGACAGAAAAATGCGCAGGAGGGTTGGGTGAAACGTGGGAATGAAATTAAACCACTTTCCTTTTTCCCCCAGGTCTTTTCACTGAAATAGCACCAGGCAGCACACAGCCTGCAATCACATTTTCCCCATGCGACTTCATGCCGGCGGAGTCAGAGCCGTTGTGAACAGAGCGGCTTTTATGCCTCTGCAGCCCCCGCCCTTGCTCCCAGTCCTCCTGTTTTTTGGGAGCTCAGACTCTATTTTGAATCGTCTTGAGTTCAGCTGCACTCGAATGTCTCGGCAGAGCCATTCCCAAGGTGGGACGTGCTGGGTTCTGTGGGATACCCCGAGGTGGCACAGAACGACTTGCAGACGCAGCTCCCCGCCTTTTCAGCTTTCATGCCGTCTGTGACCCGGCACTGGGACGAGCCTCCCTGTAATTTGTACCCAAATGCATCCGAGCAGCCAGAAATGGCTCTGGATGAAATGCTTACCCAACGGAACGTTCAGTGGGAATAACAAAAGCTCGTATCTCTCCAGGCATTTTACTACCCATCAGCTCTGCATAACCAGATGTCTTTAAGCAAATTCCATCTTTGAATGTCCTTGGATTGTTTGTCTAGAGCAGGAAAAACTGTCAGCCCGTCTCCCAGTGCTGATAAGGCTGGCCAAAGTCCTCTTCATTCCCATTCCTAGTTTCTATACAGCTCTCCTCAGCTCAGGGGGACTCCCTGGGAGTCGGTGGAAGACTCAAGACTCGGTTTTGTTTGTTTTAGAGACCAAGGAATCTCACTGATTCACTGGGTGGGACGGTCTAAATTGGGCATCGGTGTGTCACTGTGACCAAACCAATCTGAGAGCAAGGCAGGACCGTGTGGTCCAGCCCTGTCCAGGAACCTCCCTGGATAACCACTCTTAAATTAATTGCAGCCTGTCCCACAAAGGACACCGTCTTTAGAACGTGGGTGGGACAGATGGAAGCAAAAAGCATTTACCTTAAATGGCACTGTCTCAGAAACCTGCCACGAGGACCAGGTTTGGGGCGTCACAGTCATGCTTTCACAGAATCCCACAGTTAGAAAAGACATTTGAGATCATTGAGTCCAACCATTCCTGCCCTCTACTAAACCAGATCCCTGAGCACCTCATCTACCCGTCTGTTAAACACACCCAGGGTCAGTGACTTGACCCTCTCCCCGGGCAGCCTGTCCAGTGCCCGACAACCCTTTTGGTGAAGAACTTGGAAGGCCATTGCAGCACGCTGTCAGGAGAGAGTTGTCATCCTCTGCCGCTTGTTCCATGTCTGCTGGGACAGGCAAGAGCTGAGTCCTCTGAACCAGGGCTGAGCAGCACAGGGTATGGAATGCTGAGCCAGATCCCCCCACCCCAGCTCAGCTGAGGACCAAGCTTTCCTCTCTGTGCTTCACCATCCTCCTCTGCCAAAAGTTCCAAAAACCACAGGGTTTTGTAAAACTTTAAATACTTCCTAAGCCTCCCCAAAGCAGAGACCCACCCACTTCTGAACCGGCGGTGGGTTGAGTTCCAATAGCTCTCCCACAGCGCCGCTGAAGGTGGGTGTAAAGCAGCAAGTTTGAGGTCTGCGAGGCGCTGGGGGCTTTGTGGTGTTCTACCAGCCACACAAAGGAGCTCCTGGGGCTGTGATTTCCTCACTGCCACCGAATTTCTTCTCTAACAAAGGAGTTCGTGTGCTGTTACCTCACAGAGCAGCTAACAGCTTATTTCATTTACAGCCTTGCCTGGCACTTAACATCTTTGCAGTTATTTTTCTTTTAGATGACATTTTCCTGGTTTCCAGCTGCCACCTACCAAACCCCTCACCCCAGCCAAATAAAACCACTTTCCCTAACAATGCTCAGAACAGTTTTGAACATGGCAAGCTCTCGATTATTTCCTACCTCTGTAATTGCCCCTTCTGTTACTCTGCAAGAGGAGGGTTGGTTGGTTTTATTTTTTCAATAGAATTACTTAGAATTAATTTGGCCAAGCTTTACAAAATAACCAATCGGCCCTCCTGACGATCCATAGGAAGCATTACCCACCTCCTACAGCTGTGAGGAATGAGGCAGAAAAGTTAAGTGCCTCATTCAAAGCTGGATTTGCACCGAGTCAGGGATTCTGCCCCCCCCACCTCTGCTTAGATCAGTAGGTCTCTCCCTCTATATTATTTTACACTGGATTGAGAAGCCTTGTTTCCATTTGGCAGAACAACAAACTGGCGTATTACTGCTTCACCTCTCTAGCACTTTTGGCCTTTATTGCAGCAATTTTCCATCTCAAACTTTCCAAGTGCCTTTGAAACTGGAGGAATCAGATGTTAAAGATATCGAAGCCAATGCTCTCCTGCCCCAGCCCTTGCTGGGCACGTTTAGCAGGTGGAATTTGCTGCTGCGTTGACCCCAGGGTTCAGAAATTACTCCTTATTTCTAAGGGGAGTTTGTCAGGCTCTGGAGGAGCTTCATGTGCAGGTCATCAAGACCAGAGGAACATCCCTCAAAACCAGAGGGCTTCTGAGAATTGTCAAACTGCTTGAAGAAGGTTTGGAAGGCAGGATGCTGCATGGCAGCTCGCTGGACCATCCAGTGCCGGCCTCAGCTGGCAGCCAGCGCCTGGCTGAGCAGTCGGGTTCCTTATGGCTCTCAAAGGCTGTGGTGAGGGAAGCTGTGAGAAGAACCTGCCCACAGACACCTATTAAAAGACAGGCAGAAACGACGCGCCCTGGTTTAAAAATACCGACATTCTCATTCCAGTGCTAATTCGAGTTCCTGGGCTGGTCTGCGGGCCGGGATGCTGTGCTGCGAAGTCTTTCCCTGGGGATTTGAAGAGGAAGAGCAGCGGCCGCAGAGCCAGAGACCACGTAACGTGGTCCCAGATGCGATGCTGCCCCTTTAGCAGAGTAACCCCATGAGCTCCAGGTCCCCAAAGCCTCCCACCTACATGCCAGACGAGATTTCGGGCTTGCTCCATCACCCACCAGCTAGGATGGACTAATTTTTAACGCTGATATTGCCCATTGGTATTTTATTACCCCTCTGTTGAGCAGCGTTTGTTGTTCCTGAAGCTGCTCAGAGGGTGTTAGCCTGCCAGATTTACAAGGAGTGCGGGGGAAATCCAACTTCTGCTTGTGTCAGACTGTTTGCAGTTTGCTGTAGCTCCCAGCCAGCTGTCCCTGGATGGCTCATTTTCATCCCAGGCAGGTGCCAAATTTTAGCATTAACTGTGGGCTCACGGAGCTGGTCCCACGAGGCGCTGAAGCGGAGCAGCACCGCACGGAACCAGACCCAGTGTTAACATCTGACTCTGGTGAAAACCAGAGTGGAAACCAGCTCTCTGCTGTGGGATGGGGCAGAATTACAGGAGCAGAGGCCGCAGATCATGTCCTTATGTGGGAAGTTGACTTCATCCCGCAGTTTCTGGGTTGCTCCTCATTTACGCGGTCCAAGAGGCTGCAGCTCCGAGCTGCAGGTTGGGGGACTGAATGTTTCTAAGAAACGTTAATCAAGAACTTTTGGTGTTGGTAATTGCAGCTTGGAGTCATTTAACAATCGATGTACTTTCCATGCAATAGCATGCTGCTTTTTTCTTCTGGTTACTGGCATATGGTCCTTACCCCAGGGAGCTGGACGGTAATTAATGCATTTTGTGGTTAAATGTTTGGACTCAGCATCTCACGGCGCCCGAGGAGAAGGGAAAGAGACAAAGCAGGCATTGTCTGCAGGTTTCCCTGGGCTGCCTTAGGTCCCCTCCATGGAGGCACGGTGGGGGCAGGTTTCCGGGAACGCTGACACAGGCAGAGTTTTCACCTCGCTTCCTTTAGTGTCGCTGAAACACAGGGGGGAAGTTAAACTGCTTGGCAGCTGCCTGCTCGTGAAGGTGATATCCAAGGAGGGGAAAAGGAAAGTTGGCTCTCAAGACCACACATACAACACGAGTAATTGAATGCCCGACTCTCCTCTTTCAGCCGAGACTGTTGCCATGCCTCTCGTCGCCTCTCCGTGTATTTCTCACTGTCCTACTTTTAAAATCCAGATGCCAACCTTTTCTCTACTGGCAGCTTCAGGGAAAGAAAGATTTCAGCTTCAATTTTTTTGTACAAAGGGACCTGGAAAGGACCAAGATGCAAAATTTGAGCCTCAGCTAAGCACAGAGGGAGCCGGAGACAAGTCTGGGTGCGGGGAAACCTCCCAGGACACATCCCTGTGGCAGCACTATGCAGACACACCAGGAGTTTCTTTAAGAAAAACCAAAAAATCTATTTCAGTTCTGCTTTTAAAATTCATTTGGGAAAAAGAAGGATGCAGTTTCCTGTGCATGCTTAAAGAAACTCTCTGTTTCCCCACCCTTATGTATAGAAGTTGCCTGTAAGTAAATAAATTAAGGTCGCTGGTTGTTTTAAGGGTAGTCTCTGGGTGATTCAAAGACCTGCAGTGATAACTTGGCTCAGCTGAATTAAAAACAGCTTCTCATAAGATGAAAATACCGAGTTTGTCTGGGCTCAGTTGAGTAAATGGTTCAATGGGCCATGCTACCCTGAAGCACCACGATCGAATGCCACCACCCAGCTTTCCTGCTGAATTTCTCTCATCTGAAAAGCTGGAAAGTCACCAGTAGCTGGGGATTCCTCTAATGAACTCTTCCCATTATATCCCAGCAGCTCCCAGCTGGGTTTCAACACCGCAGACTGGCTTCTGTCACGACGGTTAAATGGAAGAAAGGCTGTTTGATGTTGCTTCTTAATGGTCTGCAAGTTCTGTGAAAGACCCCCGGGGAAGATGTGGTGTGGAGAGCCAGCCCGCAACACCCGCAGCCTCTCGTGTGCCGTGTGCTCCATTGTGTGTGAGCAGAGGGTGGAAGCACCAGCCCCTTCCCCATCTTTCAGCAGCCTGCAAACGGCATCTGCAGAGGATCAGCCCAATTAATGTAATGACACGGAGCCAGAGTATTTTCTCTCTGGGTGCAGCGTAACATTAGAACAAAAAAAGACCCCAACAAAACCCCCAAATCCATCACCAAAACCTCTTTATCCCCAGACTTCCTTGATCCAAAACCATGCTATCAGCCTGGACACCTGGTAATCCACCCCAATTTTTCACAAGACCGATGCCTTTACCAACACAAACCACTCCATGTGTTTTCTTCTCAGCAAAGCTGGCACTGATGTTCTCTGCCCCACAGTGAAGCTTCAAGCATGGGAGAAGCCCTGGAAGGAGCCATGGGGGCTGCGTTCTGCTCTGGAGGGGCTGCCATGTGGACACAGGACAGTGTGTGGAGCTGGGAGCCAGCAAGAGGGGAGGACAAAACAAAGCCACAGCGAGGAGCCGCGGCTCATTTCACTGCAGTACGTGTGAACTCAACCTGCACCCAGGGTCTGGGGTCTTTGTGTTGCCATACTGCACACTGGGAGAAAAATGGGCTCTACCCCCACCCGTCAGAACTGGGTGCAGCACCAGGGTGGGTGGGCAGGATGTGGCCTGGGAGATACAACCAGTGCTGGACCGTCATGCTGGAGGGAGCATCTTCCACCTCCCTGAGCACTTCCCTGTTCCTAGTGCCAGAAAGTGCAAGGGAGAGGCAGGTCCCAGCTCTGGCCCTGGGGGAGATGGGTGTCCCCGTCCATTGTGTCCTGCCCCAGGCCAAGAGAACATCAGTGTCCTCCTGTGCCCCACCATGAGCCTTGGATCTGGATGTGGTGCTGGGGTAACACCCTCCCTGCTGTCAGCACAAAAGTCCCTTTATGGCGTGGTGCCATTTCGGCGGCCGCCTCTGCCCCTCTTTGCCCTGGCAGCCACTCTGGCTGTTCCCACAGCCCTAAGCCTGGCCCGACACGTGAAGTCCCTCAGCAGTTCTTGGAAGAGCACAAACCTTCACCCTAGGCACATTTGCCCCCCAAGGCCCATCCGGCAGCAGGATGCTGACGTGACCAAGCATGGTGAAGCCGTGGTGCAAAGAAGATACCCCCAACCCCTCCCTTCCCAGGTGGTTCTTTGGGCAAAATTCACATCTAAGGTGAATTCCAAGCCTCACCACAAGAACAAAGCCACAAATCCATCAGGGAGCCAACCCGCTCCAGACTAACAGCATTAACACTGAGCTGGCTCAGGCGGTGACACGATGGACGCCGATTTTATTTCCCCTGATCTGAGTCATGGTGGAAGGAGCCGGATCTTTGGGGTTGTTTTTTTTTCAAAAGACTCCAGAAAGCAAAGGAAACGTGGTCAGGACCAGCAGCCAAAATCTCACAGCTCTACCAGGGCTTAGAAACAATCTTTTTTTGATAAAATTACTTGCATTGCAGCAGCATGTATAACGCTGGCAGCTCTGTAACACGGCGACAGAAACTCCTCCACCTTCTTCAAACCCCGCAGCGGCACAGCGGTGCCCAGGGAATGACATCCTGAAGCCCCAATGTGCCCACAGCAGGATGGAGATCTGAACCAAACCTCTGGAGTCACAGCTCAGAGACACGCAGCACCAGCTGCAGCCTTTGCTGGAGCCACATTTGCCCTGCAGATGGGAAGAACAACACCTCCCGCCGGGCAGAACCAAAGATTTCCCCAATCTTCCCCTTCCAGGAGCTGGTTATCTGCAGCACCTGCTCAGGCTCGACCTGCTCAGGCTGAAATTCTGGTATTTCTGAATGCTGGGTATTTGATTTTGCAATTTTAATCATCACCTCTTCAGCCCCATGGTTCTTCTGTGCCACAATCACTGGAGGATGCTCTCTGGGCTCCTACTAAGTGTCAGTTAGAGTGGAAAGTTCAGGGACAAAACTGGGGCAGGTATCAGAGGGCTGTAGCCATCCCAGCAGGACAGTGCAGCAGGGCCACTGAGGCTCAGGGAATGCAGGACTCAGCCTCACCAGTTTGTCTTGGGAATCTTCCACTGCTGCCTTTCGACCTGCAGCATGGTTACAGCTCTCCCAAAAAGCTTCCCTGGCCATGGGGCTCATGATAGTGGCATTCAGAGCCACCATCCTGTGGGGAAGGTCCCAGCAGAGTCGGCACAGAGCCAGTGCCAAAGCAATGCCATGGCAGGCACAGGGAGCTGCAAAGGGGCCGCAGCCGTGGCCAGGAGCTGCAGCCACTCCAGCCAGCCCCAGCCTGTCCCACACACCACCTGCTGCCAGACACGTTTCGGGACAGCCAGGAGGATGCTCCTTTTGCCACTTGCTCTTATCCCTGCAGCTCCAAGTCCTCATTCCTCTTGTCTGTCCCTCCCCTTACCCAGGTTTGGGATCTGGCCACAGGGGAGCCCAGCACCAGAACCACAGGGTCTCTAGGGAAATATATGAGAGTGAATGGACCTGAAGCCCTGTGGTTTTCTCAGGGGCTCCTTGGCTTCACCGCAGCCAAGTCAGCTCTTTAACTGCCAAAAGAGCTCTGGCCATCAGAAAGCAGCTGACAGCACAAGCATTGCCCAGTATTTCATCAAGAGGAACCTTCAGTGTGCCTGCAAGGAGTGCAAAGCCCCTGTATGATGGGGAAACTGAGGCAGGAGGGATCCTGTGAGTTACCCAGCTTCACACAGTGAGTCAGCATCCCCAGCTCAGCACCAAGCTCATCTCCTGCCTCCTCCCTCAGTGAAAAACACCCAGAAAAGGACACAGAACAGTAAATTAGATTAACATTTGCTGCAGCCGGCAGTGGAAGGCACTGAACGCTGTGCTGAGGGCAGGGAGGAAGGCAGCAGCACCTGGAGAAGGGCCAAGTCCCCATTGGCAACGCAGCCGACCTTGGGACAAGGTGCTCTGTGCACGCAGCGTGAGTGAGGTAGTAAAGCTCCATGGCTGGAGAGCAGCCCCGGCAGCCGGTGCGGAGCCGCGGGCGTGACGCAGCTCTTCAGGTGCTCTGAAATAGTCCCACGGCCCTTGGGTGGGTGAAGGGCTTCTATTCAACGGAGAGATTTACCCTGCGGTGCCTCCTGGCATAAGCCCCGTGCCCCTGGAGATGCTCCCCTCCCAAGTAATTCCCTCATCGTCCACAAAACCCCCAGGTCACCCCCTTTTCACCCAACTACCTTCACTTCCCTCTGTCCTGGATAACAGCGAGGTGTCCGCTTTCCCTGTCTGGAAAGAAGAGTTGAAGTTGAAAGCACAGTCTGCCTCCTCCAGCAGCAGTGAGAACGGCTGCCTTTATCCTCCTGCATAAATAATAGAAGGATTCATTCACATGCTTGTAATAGATTCAAAAATAAATAAGAAAGAGCTCAATTTTGTTTTGCCAATCATGCACTTAATGTAATTGCCCCTCCTCGTCCCCTTGCGCCAGTGCACGCGGGCTCACGAGGATTTTAATAAGCTGGAAAGGTGCCAAACCAGTTCTGTCTCATTAAAAAAATATCATGGCACTGACAAAGGTGATTTTTTTCACCTCAGTAGTCAAATCCACTGGTTGAATTAAAATCCAGCCGCTGGAAAGACTATCCATTTTTAATGGGTGCGTTCCCCCTTCAGGAGAGGGGAAACACGGGGGGTTATTCACAAAAATAGTTTGAAATTTTAAAACCTGAATGAGGAATTACAAGAATCCATTGCCCATCCCCAGCCAAAGCCCCTCAGCAGCGCCAGGGCCCAGGCTCAGCCTTTCACACCGAGGACACAGCACTCTGGCCACACAGACTGGGCCAGGGCGAGGGGACACGAAGGCAGCTGAGGTTTGTGCTGCTGGGGATGGCCCGGAACCAGACACGGCATCAGCACAGGTCAGGGCTGGGGAGAAACCTCAAAGGAAGCTCTGGCCAAGCAGATAAGGGACACACGTGCTGTGGTGAGCCTGGCTGTGCGAGCTGAAGCTTCTCTCCAGGCACCGTCCCCGAGCTGAGGTCAGAAGCCAAAACTCCACTTGTTTCAGTGTAGCCCCAACAATTCACACGAGCTGCAGCTCTGCTCCTGGGTTTAACACAAAGCTCTGGCCGAGGGGGTTGAACAATTCTTTCTCCCCAGAGTTGTTTTCCCAAGACAGAGGAATAATAACACAGGAAAGGCCTAAGGAAAACTGAAGGATGCAGAATGCCTCAGGCTGGGATTCAGAGCATCACCCGCCCCTGCCAGGGATTAGCAGATATGGGATTAGCAGACATGTAAATGCACATGGAGAAGCCCCACTCCTCTCACACAGCCAGGAAGAGCAACCTGAGCAACCAACCTTTTGTTTGACCCCATCCTCCTCTGTTTCTCCTACGCCTGGATTTATTACCTTAATGCAACGGCGCTATCAGTCTCTGAGCAGGCTGCATCACACGCTGTATCGCTGTTGGGTGCCAGTGCTGCAGCCCTCATGGCTGGGCCACCGGCTCCTGCGTGCTCCCATCTCATCTCCCTTCTCCTGCGGGATGACAGCTGCTCCCAACGCGCACGGCTGCGCTCAGCGCCGCGCACAAAGGCGCCATTGATTTCGCCAGCGATGGCTCGAGGGGCAATGGCATCCTGCCTTTGTGTGGGAGGAAGCAGGCGGCCAGAGCCCCTCATCCCTTCTGCTGTTTAACTCGTTACAGGGAGCGTGGCAGCGTGTCCTGGCTGCGGAAACAGATGTGGGAGTTGGAAACAATTCCTGACCTCCATCCTGGGCTGTGAACCCCTCCATGGTCCCACACAACTGGGTGCAGCCTATGTGAACCCCGAGGGATTGATCCTGCGTAAGGAAAACGACCATTCTTGGGGAATCTGCCACAACACAAACTCTGGAGATAATTACTTCATGCTTAAAACCCCTGGGTCTGGAGGCTCAGTGTCATCCATGCCCAGTGGCAAAGCCTGTCCCCGAGCTGCAGGGGAGCTGTGCTCCCAGCACCGGTCCCGCTTTGGGAGCCAGCACCTGCTTTCCTGCAGCGCTGATTTTTGAAGTTATCCCAAACAATCTCTGCAGAAAACAAAAGCAAAACTTTGCTAAACAAATGGGTGCGTGCGGCACAAAGGTGGCTGCCGTCACTGTGAGTCACCGTGCCCTTTAATCCCAGTTTCACCCAGCCAGATCAGGGCGTCAAACACTGACCCACCTTCCCCGGGGAGCCGGGCATGTCCCATTATAAAATACGACACTCCCAGCTAAGGAAATATTTTCACAGCATTTCCCCTCGCTGGGACGCTCTGTGCCATACCCTCTTGCTGCTCAGGGACAGCAGCAAAGCTCCCAGGAAGCACATTGCAGCTCCTGGGCTGGGGATAAAGCCTGGGGAGGAGGGGAAAAGGAAAGAAAAAAACCCCTCCTTTCCAGTCGTACTTGTAGCTCAGTGACAAACTGACTGTGAACCTTCCCCCTTAAGCAACAGCTTTCGGTTCATCCTGACAAGTGAGATACAGGCAAAAGCAAAGGTTGAAAATTTAACTGACTGGCTCCCCTGGACACCAGCTGGAGACAGCTTTGCTAGTCCAGACTTAGAGATCACCTGAAGGGTTCAGGTTGTCCCCAGCTCCTCTGCTATCTTGCCTCCAACAGCCCCAGATTCCCTTTGGCATCGGCCACAGATCCATTGGGCTGAGTGCTCCTGGCTCTACCTTGCTCCAGAAGGGAGGGGCAGAACCAATGCTCCTTCTTAGCTTGCTTGAATTAATTCAAATGACTAATCCTGGTTTAAATGAGCAGAAAAGAAGCATCTTATCAATTATTCAGTTTTATCCCATTCTGCAGTTGTGGGCTCGTTGTTCTTACAGAAGGCAACTGTGTGACCTGTCAGCCTGTGATGTACAGTTCTGTCGCCTCCTGACTCTGAATTTGAGGCTGGTTTTGGTAAACGTGATGCACACTCCCTGCACACTCACATGGTGCAGAAGGTAAGAGTTTTGGTAAAGTTGGGTAGATTTAACTCTCTTTTTCTTTGCCAAAGCCATCAATGTTTTTTTCCATGTGCTGCAGCAGCGTCATCAACAGCAAACAGGGCAAAGGTTAGGGTGAGTGCTAGTCCCTTCTCACAGCAGGAAGACATTAAAACTTTCTCAGCACCAAGGAACCCCAACTTCAAGGCTATTTTAGAAACATCTTTAACACTTTTCTCTCACCACAACACTCAAAGCTTGGGGTGTTCAGATCCACACACCCCTCTTCTTAAACAGAGGCTTCACGCCCAGGTTCTTGTGTCCTTCTCTGAGAGCTTTTACACTGAGTCACTGTTCAGAAGGTCACTATAAATTAGACTCTAACAGATATGATTTGAAACAGTGATTCCTCTCAAACCACGTTGACATCTCACTCTGATTTAGATGGGGAGATGCAGTTAGAAGTCATCTTTCCCCCCACCGTTCTGCCCTCCTGCTCCCAGCCAGGGGCGAGCAGCTCCCGTCTCCACTTTTTTAAGGACATCCCAAAGACAGAGCCCTGCAATAACCACAAACAACCCCAAATAAATTCCTTTAATGGTAAAACCACCCCAACCCTCTGGGCTGAATCCCTCTTTCATCTTGAGCTGCTAAATCTCTACAGCACGTGCAGCATCTGAGTTACCCACAGAGCACCCTGCTTGCGTCAGTTCCCCTCACCCAACCCTGCAAACCAGCCCCACATGTTAACAAATCTGCAGTGAGTAATACAGTAAGAACCACCCCTCTGAACAAAGTCAGAGCACCTCCAGCTGTGGAGTGGGTCTTCTGCTATTTTAAGGTCAATTCAATGTAGTCCCACTCTTCCTGGCCGTGTTTCCGAGCTCAACCCACGTGCAGGACTGGGCGTAGAACAAACCTGCCCAGGTATTTGCAGAGTGATTGCCTCCAGGCAACCAAGGAAGCAAACACAGATTATCACGTTACCTGTAAGATCTTTAAGGATGATGGATGTGAGCTGAGCTTCTCTCTTATTAGGAGGAAATGCTGACTCAAGTCAGAACTAAACCTGAACAAGAGAAAACGTCCTTTTCTTCTGACCAGAAGCTCACCTGAAACAAGGATGGTGCTACAAGATAAATGGTTTGTGTGTCACATTCAAGAGGCAACGTTGGGTCTGTGCTTTAAGAGGCTGACCATCAGATTCCCGAGACTGAAAGAGCTCAGGTAAGAGTCCCTGTGACAGGACATCATCCAGCGCCAGCCGGCGTGAGAAGCCATCTTCATCTGCTCACTGAACGGGCCAGAGCCGTTACGACCTCTCTGAACTCCTAAGAGAGCTCAAGTAAAGTTCAAAAGTCAAACTGCTGATTGAAATCTGGAAACACACAACAGTCTGCACCATTGTTCTCAGACTTAATTGTGTTTTTATCAGCCATAAAGACAGGTACTACTTTTACGGTAATTTATTACAGTGACTGGGACCTGATCAGAGAAGCCATTCCACAGGGAAGTTCTGTGAGCATGACGGGAAGGGAAGCAAGAGGCAGAAGGAGTGAAGCAAAGGGAGCTAGCAAGACACAGGGAGGGTGACACCACGGAGCACCAGGTCTCCCTTGCCCACTGGTCCCTGCCGAAGGGACTGTAGCAGTGCCGGGAGAGCCTGGCTGGGTACTTAGGTGACACATCACACCCTGCTCTGAGCAGACCCAGCAAGATTTGAGGAGCAGGTGATCCTGTACTGAAACAGAAGTGATGACATGCAACAGGCAAAATCAAACTCAATCCTGCTGCTCCTCCAACTTAACACAGCTCCCAGCACAGCTGGCACCAGCCCCGCTCTGCTCTGGGCTGCCGGGAGGATTCCTGTGTCAGATGACGTGGAGCTGACCACAGCAGAGCTTCAATGCACCGGGCTCAGCCATAGCACCATTACTCCCCTTCTAGGGAGTACCTGGCACTCCCATGTTAGTCCAGCCACGGTTCTAAGGCCATTTGAGGATTAGTTTCAGGGTGAACAACTGCAGCGGGGAAGCTCGGGAAGCTGCTGCCCACAGCATTCCCGGGGCAGATGCCTGCTGTCACACAAGTGGAAAGATTTACTAATCCAACACAGGGTTTCTATCAGCCTCAGTCCAGCACCCAGCCCTGCTATTGTCCCACCTGTTGACATAACAAACACATCTGTCTTTATTCTGCACCACAGATATTGACCTGACACTGAGTCACTTCAGATTGACGTTCAGCCCTGTGGACTCATTTTCATCTAAATTATACAGCCAGATTAAATTTTAATTTATTTTTTTGCAGTTAGATATAGTTACTCCAGCAAGTCACTTATCCAAAGCCATGTACCTGACATTTCAGGAAGGGAGCCTTGATTAATGAGCAAACACCCAGCACTGGAGGAGATTCACACACCAGAGGTTCTACCATGTGCCATCCTACACGGTTACTCTCTGAACTACAGCAGGCAAACAAAAGGGTTGCAAAACAAGAGATAAAGGTTAGCCAAGACTCCAGAGTGCAAACAGATCAGACAGGTTTGGAGGATGGGATGTCAATGGCAGAGATCAGGAAGGAATTCAGGGATGAATGTCAACAGTTCACCAGGACAAGGCTGCACAGTGCAGACAGACACAGCAGCGTGGCTCTTTGTACTAGAGTTCCTGTGCTACTGACTTCAGAGCAGCAAGGGCAGCACAACAGCTGAGGAGAAGGCTCAGCTATTGTCTGACTGGGTTCTGAGCACAGAGCTAGGTCAGAAGGAATTAAATTATTAAACACAATTTAAAAGGAGAGTTCATTGCTCTTTTTAAACTTGTAAAATTTTTTATGGATAGATGTTACTAAGAAAAAAAGAGAGCACCCAACAATGGCAATTCCAACAGAGAGCAAAGGTAGAGAAGCCTTGGCAGACCTGCAGAGGTCCAGCCCAGAACAGGGACAGCCAGGAACAAGGGGCCATCCTGGAGGCAGAAGCTGAAAAAGCAGGTGTAAGAGAAGATAAGCAGTCAGTGACTTGGGGGCTGAACTTCTTGAAACAACTTCTATTATAGTCCCAAGATGAAAAGGCACACAGATGTCACTAAACCCAGATGAAAGGAAGATTGGGATTATGAAGAATGAGGCATTAACTCCTGGGGAAGGTCACATATGTACAGCCTTTTACAGCTGGAGTTCAGAATCCTCTGTGCTGCCAAGCAATGCACAGGGAGGGGAAAGAAAAAAAAAGAGAACAAGGCAGAGTAGAACAACACATCATTCAGTTCTGTGGTCTCATAAGCACCAAATTCACTCAGATGTACTTTTTAAATGGATTTGTCCAGAAAGTTCTTGGAATTTATTATACATATTTAATAACAGATGATAACATTCAAGTCTTGTTGAACTAAGTTTACAAGCACTTTAGCATACAACGTATACTTAGGCAAAGAAACAAAAGATTCAGCATATAAGGAAGTGCAGAAGGATAAGGATATCCCCTTTAAAGATATCCCCTTCCACCCAGTATCTACAGAATACCTGGTTTACCTGGAAACCCTACACGATGACAGGTAAAAAGACTATCAATATCTACACTCAATTGCACATGTCAACATCTACTGCAGATGCAGGACAGAAATTTCCAGAAGCACGTTCCATTCCTCCTCCCAGAGGAACCTCAGATATCAGAGCTGATTTGATTTCCTGAACAGAGCTTGAATTTTTTTTGGAAAAAAAAATTCAACAGGAGCAAACCAGCAAGTTTCAAATATGACAATGGAAAAGGCAGGAAGCCACCAGGATTCTCCAGCTGAGCGCTCGGACCAGCGGTTACGTGACTAAAGCTCGTTAACCCAAGTTAATGCAACCCCTGCCATTGGGGTTGGGTTTTTCTTTTTGCAGGACCTTGGAACATTTTGCTGGCTGTGACAAGCAACTCTCACCAACAAATCCTCTGTTGGCTGGTTTTTAGCTTATCCATCCTATCAGAGCGCTGACCAGGTAAGTTGTGTTTCCTCCTGCGTTGCAAGAACATGATCCAAACACAACGGGAGCCTCACTGAGTTAAGAGAGGCTCTTTCCTGCTCCCCCTCCCAGGCCAGTTAACAAGGAGGCCCCAGTTTTTCAGAAGCCAGCATACTGGCTCAAATACTTTTTCCACATCTGTGATTCTTTAACCCTGTACAAAAGGTGGGCGATTAGCAAATGTAAGTGTTCATATAAAAATAGCCAACATCTGTTTAAATTTAGAAATTTATTTTGTTTAATCCACAAGCTTTATATAGCTTTAGTTAAAAAAAAAAAACCAAAAAACAAAACAGTGAAAACATGACAATATCCAAAGTTCAGGTTCCTCAGACTTTCAAAGAGCACATCTCTGAAAGTTTCTCAGAGCATTCAGAAGAACCGTAACGAGACAAGATTTATGAAGGGGGCAACGACATCTCACAAACAAAACTTATGGAACTGAAGGAAACTTTTCTGGGACTGCTGATCATGGAAACTGCCCTTTAAAAAAAGAACATAAAAATACAAATGAAATTCCAGTGTTCCAAATCAACGTGTTACATCGATATAAACCCACAGTGTCCTGGTAAACAACATGCTTTCATTTATGTACCATTCTAAACTGCTATTCTTGAGTCGCTTTAATGGAGACTATGCAGGCAAACAGTAGAAAGCATTAGAATAGATGTACTTCCTGGGTAGTTCTGCAGTGGTTTTACTCCTGGGCAAGCTTACAAACCACAAAGGTTAGTAGCATCATGTAAGTGGATACAAAAGAAGTCAAATAAGACCCTCACAAATTATGCTAAAGGCTTTTTGTTGAATTTCAAAGAAACTAGGGAATTGGCGGTTGTGTTTAAAACCCTCCAAACAAATTCCTACTGCTTCTAAAAAGTCTCACTCTAAATGAAATTATGTCAACTGCCAATGAAAGAATGTCACTAGTACACTGTGGACACCTTTTGTAATGTAAATCCATGCCCTTTGTACATGGTGAACCTCAACCTAGCAATTATTACAACAAATGTTATATTCTAAAGCTCAAACACATTTAGCAATTTGAAATTGAATTCTGAGTACAAACCAAATAAAATGTACATTATATCAAAGGATTCAGCCTAGGATGGTGGCGACACCTGCGCCTTCCTCATCGACCTCAGGGCCTTCTCTCGCAGGTGTTTTTCTAGATCATCAAGGTTGTCTTCTGGTTCGCTTTCTGTCTCCTTCAAACAGAGAGAGAAAGCATTTCTTTAAACTCTGAGAGCTAAGCCGGGCTGCAGCCCTCCCAACACTGCAACTCAGCAACTAAAACAACAGACGCATTTTGTTTTGGAAGCAAGATGCTGTTTAGGACATCAAGAGTGCCCAGGACATTCATCTCCATCTCTTTTCCTATACAGGACACTGAAGGAGCAAAGCACAGGTGTGGATTCCTACCTTTTTGGGCTCTGTCTCCGCTTCCTGGTCTTCCTGTGCTGAGGTGGTATCTGCTACAGCCACAGCAGCAGTTGCCGCAGCCGCTGCAGCTTTCTCCTTCTTATGTTTTTTGTGTTTCTTGTGCTTTTTATCCTTTTTATGCTTCTTATCCTTCTTTTTCTTCTTCTTCTTACCACCCCCTTCTTGATCAGAATTCTGTAACAAACAATTTAACAGATTTTACAAACTCATTCCCAATGCTTCAGAATACAAGCAGCCCACAGCCACCCTGGGAAATGTGAACTGACTGACATCCCCAGCTCAAGAAACTCAACACCGTCTTCAGAACCAGAGGGGTTCACATTCCCAATCAACTGGCAGGAGCAATCCTGAAGACAGAGAACACACCACATGGCTGCACTGTCTCCAGTGAAATCAGAACATAACACCACCCAGACATGATGCGCTCGTTGTAGTAATGGCAGGCAAGTCTCTCAAAAATTAATACTGCGGGTAGCAGTCTAACTCCCTCAAGCACTCCTCAGCAAAGAATGGAAGCATCCCTAAGAAACACCTTAGGAACACAGATATGATTGCTGAACAACCTGCTCTCTTCCTATCAGGAGTAAGTCTGAGTTTGTACCTAAGACCATCGAGCACAAAGCAGACTGTCTCATGTTGTATACTCCCAAAACGGTGAAGTCTTTTCTTCCAGAAGTTAAAATATTTATTACTAATTGTCTTGAAGTTTTTAACTATAAAAAAAGATCAGTCCAGTTATCTCAATTGCTTTTCCCCACATGAATAAGCTTAGTGCTGTTCAGCAGCTAAGTCTTTACAGAGAGAGTGGTGTAAGGCGCTGGAACAGGCTGCCCAGGAGGGGGTTGGTGCCCCATCCCTGGGGGTGTTCAAGGCCCTGGGCAACCTTGTGTAGCTCCAGGCCTGGAGGTTGGTGGCCCTGCCTGTGGCAGGGGGGCTGGAACTACGATCCTTGGGGTCCCTTTCAACCCAGACCATTCTATGGCAGTAACTCTCCACGTAACCCAAACCAGTATTGGTTTTACTAGCAAACAAATACCCTTGCAGGTGATGGGCTCTGAGTTGGGCTTTTAGCCTTTTTTGCAGGTGACCAGTTTGCAGAAGGAGAACGAGATCGAGCAGGAGATGGAGGCCCTTGATGTTTTTTCGGTGCTGGCTCTGGTGATCCTGATGCGGACCGTGACGACGACACCCGTCTTGCAGATCGTGGACTTGGTGTGGAAGCCCTTAGAAAGAGAAAAGCTGCACTTAGACTCCAGTGTTAGAGATGTGAGACACACAAGAAGCAACAATTAACAAAACCCCAGGTGACTATATATTCAGTACAATTGCTCTCTGAAAGAATAAGCCAGCACTATACTGGTGACTATCTGCTGGTAATAGCTGCATTGCTCTAAACTACGATGCTACACGTTCCGTATCTCAGATGACCAAATCCAGGTTGGCTGAGGCCCTGGGCAACCTTGTGTAGCTCCAGGCCTGGAAGCTGGTGGCCCTGCCTGTGGCAGGGGTTGGAGCTCTGTGATCCTTGGGGTCCCTTCCAACCCAGACTGGTCTGTGATTCTGATTCTATGACCACTTATGAAAAGTGGTCCTACAGTCAGCAAAAGTTCACTCTGATTTGAACAGAGCTAACACCAAGACTCCTCTCAAAGTTCTCTGCACCTGCTCAGCTGCTAAAAGGACCCCTCTTTAATGCTTCTCCCTGTGAGTCACTACTATAACAGATGCTTCCAATCAACATCAGAAAAATAAAGCATTATGATGGTGGAAGCTGAACAGAGCAACCTCAAGATAAGACATCCTGCTGTGTTAAAACAAGAAACCACCCCTCAACAAAGCCACCAACAATAGAGAGGGATTTTTTTTTTTTACTTTGTTTTCTTAGGCTCTGGCGTTCTTGACACCCTCCTGATGGGTCTAGTGCTTGGGGATGGAGACTGTCTTCTCTGGGGTGAAGCCGATGCTCCCCTTCGTGGTGGTGGTGGGCTTGCAGAGGTATGAGACGCTCTAGGCCGTGGAGAAGGTGAATGCCTTTTGTTTTGTGGTGGTGAACGTGTTTCCCGATTGGACCTACTGGGAGGAGATCCCTTCCTGTGCTTGGAAGATACTGAAGGTGAACGCCTTTTAGCGGACGGTGAGCTCCTTTGTTTTGGCGGCGGTGAATGGGAGACTCTGCGCTTTGACTGTGGAGAAGGTGATGCCCGTCGTTTAGGCGGGGGAGAAGCTGTTCTTCTCTTAGGTGGTGGTGAAGGAGAGTATCGTCTCTGTATCGGTGGCGAGTATCTCCGTGGAGAAGGTGAACGTCTGCGTGGAGGTGGTGATGGAGACCTACAGAGGAAAACAAAGTACAGATGCCACGCAGACATGTGAATTAGTTACAAGCCTCTCAGTTTGTTTTCCCCAAGACCCTCTAAAAATTCTTTTAAACTGTATTAATGCCCATTTTTTTTCAAGCTCATCTCAGTGGGCGTTAATCGGTACTTGATACAGCGATCAATTGATATCCAGGCCACACAAAATCTCACTAGCAAAACTACCTTCCCCTCACTAACTCTGAGGCAAGGAACTGGTTTCCTCACATCATAGCTGGGAACGGAACTAAGCCAACACACTACCTTCGACGAGGTAAGGAGGGTGAGCGTCGTCGCCTAGGTGGAGGGGCGGGTGAAGGAGAGCGTCGTCGCCTGGCTGGTGGGGGTGATGGGCTTCTCCTCCTCCTACTGAAGAGACAAAGGGACTTCTCAGAAAAGTTGCAATTGAGCCATGAGATTCTTTTTTGCTCTTCTGCTTTCACTATATATAAACTCATCTTGTTCATGCACTTCCAACTGAAATGCTATTAGAAGGAGGGACAAAGCAAGACTCGTCTTTCTAAAGGACGCACGACAACAAGCAGTTGTGCCATAACTTTCAGAGCCCACTGCAGCACTCATGAGACAATTTCACACTCTGCTTCTCTCCCATTTTCCTCTCCTGAAAGCTCATTTCTGTCCTTCCCCTTGCACTGAACTTAACGATCATCCAATGAGTCAGACCAGCTTTCTGATCCACCAGGAGACTAACCCAATGAAACCACCTCTCTGTCATCATGCAATGACTTGATTGCTGGATCCAACCCACAGGAGGGACTGGGAATGCCCAGTTGTGTCAGTCAGACCAAACCTGCGTTCAGCCAGTATCAGATTAAACAGTATGAATTTGTACTCTTGCAGACAGCTTATAAGTAATTTTAGATTTCAGGTCTAAGCATATTTCTTGAAGAACAGAGAAAAATCAGTTGCTGTTCAACAGCAGCAGTTATCTGGACTGTTTGTTCACAAAACGAGCCATTTCTGCACTGCCAGGTTTACAACACACTTCTGGGAGGTTAACCAAACACATACTTTCCTAGAGATTTAAGTAAGAGGACATATTGCTGTTTTGTTAAGGAAAGCTTTCCTTTCTTCCATTTAAAGTAATTCAGATAGAATGACTGGATAGAGAAATAAATGAGAGTAACGAAAAAGTAACAAAGCTCTTCATATTCTATACGATTCTGTGATCTACATGAACTGAGGTGGTATTTCAAATACACTGGCTGCTGCTGCCCACAGCAACAAGTTACACTTTTTATAGAGAAGAATTTGTTCCAAAATACATTCTTTTGATACAAAAAAACCCAAACAACTAAAACCAACCAAGAAAAACCCCAACCAGCCAGCCTTCAAATGTCCCAGCTGCCATAACGAAACCCTTACTTACACAATCAACAACAGGCAAAGTCAGCATGTTGCCAAACAGATTAGGATCTTTGAATTCCAATCTAGTTTACATAGAAGCGTTTGACAAGATCCATAATCAGAATGAGCTGTGTTTGTAGAAGCAGTCATACTTAATCTCATGCATCATTATGTGTGCTGCAATTATATTGTAGCTAGGTCTTAATTATGTATGGCTCACAAGGGTCATTATCAGATTGATAGACCCATCAAGGAGAGTTTCCTGCACCTTCCCATATTCCAAGATCCACACTGAGCAAACAATTTCACAAATGAAAGTATTGCTAACAATGCTGCCTGTATAAACCCAGAAAAACACAGCAGCCATTCCCTACTCATCGGCTACTAGTAATTCCAATCAATAGAGTAAGATTCTTGAAAATTCCAATTGCCTGTGACCCAGGACATTGAGATATTCATCACTTGATGCAAGTCTGCAGAAGGGTTTAGCCAGGCCATCGATGGCAGCAAGAACGCAAAGTAATGCTCACCCACCTTTCAAATCCATGCCAATGGAGTAAGAAAAACACCCCAAAGAATACAAGCCGATTTAGGGCATTAGTAAGATGCCAGTAGTACTAGCAGCGTTAGCTGTTACATGCTTAGGTTAATTAGTAAGTAGTGAGCAATGAAAGAGACAGAGCAGCTGTTTCCTTTTTCTTTTGCCAGTGAAGCAGACGCAGACCCAACACATTCAGGAACACATCAGTCTGAATTTCTCCCACCTTACTCCTTTGAGTGTGCCAGTTCAAGAGACAAAAGATGGCAAGTACTTATCCATGACAAAATAAACAGAGCCTGTAAATAATTTTCTGTATGTAAATCCTATTTAACAGATTAATTTCTAACCAACCTTTTCATCACTGGTGACTGCCACCTCTTTTCCATCTGCATCCTGACAGCAGTGGAGGAAAGACAAAACAACACAAATCTATCTGCCATGTGTATTTGAGGCAAAAATGAACATGTTCAGATAAAAGTTCAGGGTAATTCTTAACAAGTGAGCGTAGCAAGAATGCAATCTTGACATGATTGGGCAAACTGGGCATGACTTAATTCTGCTGTGTATTTGCTGACAGTTGCATAGCAGGTAAACATCATTATTAACTAAATACTTAGGAGTAAGAGACATTGGTTAGTTCAATTTAAGAAGAAATTACCGAGGGGGGATTCCTTCTGTCGTTTCCGTGGAGATGGCGATGGGCTGCGTGAGTGCGAATGGCGGCGGCGCCTACCAACTTCCCCATTCTTCACATTGGATCTTTTAGGTCTTTCCTCTTCGGATGAAGATGAAGAACCAGAATCTACAAATGTAGAGAAATCACTCTCTGGAAAGTTATTCTCATGATGCCATTAACAGAGTTATTGATAGGGTAATAACTGCAGTACTACTCTCTTTTCCTGCAAAACAGGAAGCCTCTATTTAAAAGCTGTTCAACTGAGATGGTTAGTTGAAGCCATGCCATAAATAAATTCATCAGAACTGGGTAAAAATATTTGCAGCAGCCTAACTGTCCACATAAAATTTGACTAGCCAGGTAGCTTAAAAAGGTGAACTGCAGTTATTTATAGAAACAGTAAGTGGACAAAACCCTACACCTGGCCCAGGTTAATTCACTGATCTCAAGTATCCATGAGTCCACAGTATCAGAAAAGAACCTACTGCAACAACAGATTTAGTCATCCATAAAAAGTGTTTGTGTATGATGCTATGTTTAAAATTGCAAATTTGAAAGATATCTACCAATTAACAGGAGATATGCCATAACCTTTAAAAATTATACTTTATTCTTCATTATGTAATAATCAAAGTGATTTCATTCTAATTGGCAAATTGAGAATTAAGTTCACAATAGCACTGCAGTGCACACAGCAAAGATTATTAATCAGTATTTGAACTCAGCATTAACTATTTCCCACAAAAGTAAGCTACAACCCAGTTTTAGGAAATCTGCCATCCATACCAGATGAAGACTGTTGATTTTGCCTTCTGTACTGACGCCTCTGTTGAACAGAGTCTGCTGCAGCCATTTTACCTCCTTTATCTTCTTCTGAAAAGGCACACACATGGACAGAGTATTTCAACTGAAGACACCATTTGCCTCGTTCAGACAGAAGCAAAGTTGTATTACAGTAGACCATCAAGGGTGGATACTATTTTTGCTTTTAAATCTTAACATTGAGGCTGGAATACACTCTGGCTGAGCTTTTTTCCAAGAAACCTTGTATAGAAATATTTGAGGCTATACAAGTGATCATCTCTCTACTTCCAAAAACTCTTGCATCCAATGCTAGCCTATGAAGAGGGTTCAGCACTTCACCACTGCCTTTTATTGTCATGCATCTGATTAATGATTAAAAACCCCCACCCAAACCCAGTGTTGCGAAGCAAGAGCCATACCTGACTCAGACAGTTCTGCTTTCCTTGGTTTTGGTGCTGGAGAAGGAGATTCTCTTTTTTCAGTACTCTTATGCTTGGGTGCTAAAAGAGAATATCAAATAACTCTGTTGCAACTTGTGACACTCTTGCCTACTCTTCTGTTCATACAAAGTGTGGGTACCACCTTTGAGAAAGCAGAAGGCAAGAAAAAACTGCTGGAATATCAATTTTTGATTACCTGATGCTCTGCCAGGTGAAACAGAGCCACGGCTTTTTCTTGAACGATTTGACTGCTGGGGCGTTGGAGAACGACGTGGTTTTGGAGGTGGACTTGCTGGTGGGGATGGTCTGTGCCTCCGCCTTGGAGGGCTTGCCGAAGGAGAGAGCCTACGCATTTTACGAGGAGGACTGGATACAGTTCTTTTAGGTGGTTTCTTTGGTGGTGATCGGGAACGAGAGGAGGAGGAAGAAGAGCTACTGCCAGATAAGGATGCCGATGACCGTCTTCTCCTGTAAATCACATGTAACTTTAGATTCTGACTGGCCAACTTGAGAAACGTTTGAGCATGAACACAGAATTGCATGTGATTGCAAGCACATGTATAGAGCCACATGAAACGGGACTTCCAAAACATGGTGGACAGCCTTCAACACTTGGTTTGTAGAAAAGGAGAGTAACAACCAATCTTTCAGCTATTTTTAAACTACATAATGAGTAAAAAATGGTTAGTGTTACCTTTGCTTACTTTCTGCAAATCTACAGACTACGACTAAGCTTTTCTCCTGGGAGCAATTAGTTTTGTTTGGGCTCTCTAACTTCTGGAGGGTTAAGAGAATTCTCTGTGTTAGCACGCATGATTTATTGACCTTCACAACAGATCTGTTTAAGAGTTTAGTCTGCAAGTACACTAAAATGTTCTTATGCCTGGAGGCAAAAATTTTAGACAACTTCACAACTTAACAACTCAGAATCAAGCTATTCATTCTTATGTTTTAGTCTTTCATCTTTACTTGGTAATTTTAAAAAGGTAGGGCCTCTAGAATTCTGCGGCAAAATTTGTGGCAAGTTCTGTTGCAATTGTGTACCTGCAGAATCCACCTTTGGCTGCAGAATTCCTGAGAACCTGGAAAAAAGAAACCCTACCTTGAGTGAGATAAACATTTGCTGAAAGGGAGCTCTTGTACATCTTGCAACAAACATGTTTGGTATTTTTCAGTGTTCCCAGTAACTGTGTGAAAGGAACATCTTTACAAACTCAGGAAAAAAAAGCCATGTCATAAAAAAGAACTCTTCCTTCCTGAGAAAGGACCACCACTGTAGCTGGAAGGCATCACTAATTCTGCTCCTATGAGGACAAATGTGTATTTGGACACTGATTTAAGTACGTGATTTTCTTTACAAGGCAACCCAGAGCTTTGCTACTAGGACAATTGCTTATGCTGTCAAAAATTTAACTTCAGAAAGCAGACCTTGAAGGTTGGGTTTTTTTTTTTAAATTAAAGAACATGAAGAAACACATTCCAAGTTAAAATTTTACTTTGATTTTATGTGATGAAAATAAGTCCTATTTTAAAAACTGCCAACAAGTAAAATCCAGTTACTGGGTTTGGGTTTTTTTTTCCCCTGTGGGCAAAATATAAGAAGAAATGTGTTAAGACTTAGGACTTTTTTCCTTAAGAGATCTCACATCAGTCTCCACTGGGCACTGTCCAGAGCCATTTGAAGAAATTAACATTCTCAAACTGCCACTTTTCAGAAAGGTGGAAATTCTCACCACTATTCCAACTCAAAAGAAATCATTGCACAGCTGCTGTTATTTTCCCCCACAACGCACATAAGAATGATGACGCTGCAGCTTTTACACCACTCAGACCATATAGCTGACAGCACTAAGGTAAGGTGAGGAAGGTAATTCTGGAAACACTCATTCTTTACAGCTAGTGTTCCCTTCAGTTTTCAAAGTTCAACATTTCAGTTGTCTCAGGAAAGGGAACCTTACCGCCTCACAGGGGATCTGCTTCTTCTGTGTCTGGGAGGGGGAGGCATTCGCCTTGGAGGGCTCCTTCTTCTTGGAGATGGCCGTCGTCTCGGGCTTGGTCGCCTTCTAGGGGAGTAAGACCTGTCACAATCAAAAATTCAAATGAAAAGCAACTATCTAATTTTCAGATTTGAGGAAATTTATCCTCAGGGCACTGAACGTAAAGTTGCTTTTCTCCAAATGGATCAAAATAAAGTGGCATTTAGAGTAAGATGCAAAGTGGTACATTTGGATGCAATCAGTGCTTTGGAGTTTACCAACACCTCTCTATTAATTAGTAAAATAATCCCCCCAGAAGTAAAAAACAAGTTACACAACACCTTCAGCATCAAACCTATCTCCTAAAAGTAGGCTATGCAATCCCTACTATCTAACAAGAGCCATACTCAGTGTTAAGTACACCATTCCTTCTCCAGGCAGCGTTGGTCACTGTGAGTATCTTCTCATAGGAAGAACAACTCAAACACGTTTACCCACTGGATGGACCTTTCTGATTTGGCCTAAAGTATTGACAAAAATCTCTAAAAGCAATGTACTTTAACTGAGAATGTAATATTTAGTGCCACCTTCAAAGAAAAGAGTCAGTTCTTCATAATCAACGCAAACTGAAGTCCTACCTTGACCGTGATCTATGACGCCTTCTTGGTCGAGAATGGGATGGAGAACGAGATCGAGATCTTGACCTTGACTTGGACCGAGTTGGGGATCTTTGACGAGTCTTCTCTTTTTCCTTCTCTCTCTCCTTCTTTGAATTACGCTCTGGTGAAGTCTCCTTAGTCTCTGGTACAGGAGGTTCAGGTTTAGGAGCTTTTGGAATATCACTGTTAAAATACAAAAACTTAATTTATAAGCACGTACAAACCATAGCCCCTGGAGTAGCATTTTAGAAACTGCCGAGATATTCCCCTACAACAAACGTTCTCCTGCCCATCCTCTGACACAGTGTCAGACATCCCACTCCAAAACTGTGAGCAGAATCGGGACACGGTACGACAACTCCAAGAGAAGAGAAACTTAATATGTGTGTTATGCATCAACTTACTAGGAAACAGTGACATTGTCAGGGATGGAAGGGACCAGGACAAAACACAGGGGCAGCTAAGCACAATGACTTTAGTATTCCATGGAGGGGGAAAAAAGAAATCTTACTAAAGATTACTAAATTAATTCTTTTACCATTGCAGGGGGAAAGGGAAAAGCCAGCATTCCCCCAAGTCGAGCTCCAAACAGGAATGAAAGTAATCCCCCCTTTTTTAGAGGTAACACATAGTTCTACACAGAGTTATCACACCTGTTGGAAGTTGCCTCTTGAACAACAGTCTCCTTTGGTTTCACAGAGGGCTCTGGCTCAGGAGTTGCCTCTTTCTTTTCTGGTGCAGGAGTAGCACTGCGGCTCTTGGTTCTGTGGTGAGGGGAACGAGAATGGCTGCGTTTCCTCTCTCTTCTGACAGGTGACGACCTCCTTCGAGGGGAAGGAGACCTTGATTTGCGTCTAGGAAAGGGAAGTGCCATTTAATAATGCAACATAATGAAACAGTATATACAATAATAAAGCCTGTAATACTCAGCAACTAAAAGCTCTTCTGAGCCAGATATATTCTCACTATCGTCTACAGCAGCTAAAATACACACAGGACTACTTCATGTTTTCTGCTAGTAATCAACCACCAAATTAAAGATGTCAAACAAGAACACAAAACCTCAAAAAATAAACCCGCAAGAATGAAAAGAATGAAGTCTGGAACAGACAGACCATTAAAAACAGTTTCTCCTGTGAGAAGGAGTTCAATGTTGCTCTGGTTTACTTGCATTTACTGTTCAGCAGTAAGCCAGGCTAGCCTGCTAAGGGGAGTATTTAAAAAACGTTTCTCTACCACACATTCTTCACTGCATCCAGTGGTTTTTCGTT